>APFE030165655.1:0-21618 GCA_000404065.3 Pinus taeda
GGACAGTTCAGTGGAGACAAGTGTTAGAGATGAGTGAAAGGGCAAGACAGCTGTCAGTTGTGACTATAGTTGTGCATGTGATTTGCACAATCAATGGATTGAGTATTGCCAATGAGGATTGCGTAGTGTTACACAAGGAAAATACAAGTTTGGATCGGCCATTCTCATTCTATTCTCATGCAGGATTGTGCAGTGGAAGCAGGCAAGCAGTGGAGGAGATTTGAGCCAGTGATTTATTCAGATCTGAGCTAGTTTGTGTGTAACAGGTGGAGATAGTGCTGAGTACTTGTGAGGAGTATTGTACTATGTATTGTTACATGTTATCAATCAATATAATATACAGATAGTGGGGGGTTTTCAGCTGCATGCTTTCCCCGTGATATAGTGTGTTGATATGTGTGATTGATGCTTCAATGTGCGCATGCAATTGTTTCTTAATTCCGCAAAATTGATGATCAATGTAGAGGAGGTTATGTATTATGCATGATTCTGCAATTAGTGTATAATCAGGATAATCTATGTGAATGTGTCATATCATTCAAAATTTCTACATGGTATCAGAGCTAGTTGATTTGTAGAAAAAAAAGTTCTACAGGATATCAAAGCGAGGATTGATCATCAGATCTATTATTCAAAAAGTGTTTACATTTTGTTTCTTTAGGCAGAGTCTGTAATCGGGCTAGGTAGCCTCTGGATTCATCTTTCTTTTGGAAGGTGAGATATCTGGTGAATTCCCATACAGTCGATCTCTGTACGTGAAATACTTTGTTCTCACAAATTTTAGATTAGAAGCGGTTGAGTTTTGAGCTGGTGGAATTCGAATTTGCAGCAGTGTTTTCTTGGTGTCAAAGTTGAAATGTCTTTCAGCGAATTGCGATTGGAGTATGCCCTTGAGGGTAGCTCGAACTATATTGCATGGAAGGATAGGATGGAGGCAGTGTTAGATGACAATGGGTTGAAGGAGTTCATAGATGCGGATGTCCCAAAACCTACTGATGCTGCTCAAGTCGGGGATTGGCAAAAGAAGACAGCAAAGTGTCGAAGGATTCTGTTGGAGGGTGTGAGGGATCACATTGTGTCCAGCCTCCATGGAAAGGCTTCTCCATACTTGATGTGGAAAGGATAAACTCAGAAACATAAAGTGTGAGAAAGGCGACAGTATGCCCAAGCATCTCACGAAGTTCACCCAATGTGGGGATGAGCTAGGAAGTGTGGGGGTGACTGTCGATGATGAGGACTTGGTGAGCTTAGCTCTCCTTGGTCTTCTGAAGAGTTGGCATTCCTATCAGGACTCTGTCAATGGTCGGGAGAAATTGCCAAGATGGGAGAGACTTTGGTCGGATCTTGTGCAAGAGGAGATCAGGCGGAATACCAGGGATGAATCTTCATCAAAGGCATCTGATGAAGAAAATTACACTTTGGCTACCAAAGCAAAGAAGGGGAAGAACAAGAAAGCTTCTCATTCCAGTGTGAAGGGCAAGAAGCAGGACATGTCCAAGGTGAAGTGTTTTCACTATCACCAGCATGGACACTATGCCACAAATTGTCCACAGAAGAAGAAAAATAAGCAAGCTGCTGGATCTGCAATGGGAGAGGCCTTAGCCTCGCAGTTTGAGCTAGAATTTTCATTGATCACATGCTTGGTATCAAGTGTGATGGGATCGGTATGGTTCTTGGACAGTGGTGCGTCTTTCACATGACAGGAGATCGAGATTTGTTTTCTGATCTGGATGAGAAAGATCTTGGAGTGCACATCGAGATGGGCGATGATGGTAGATACAGTGCGACCAGTATCGGTACCATTTCCATTGAGAGGCAGTCTGGTAAACCCTTCGTATTGAAGGAAGTGATGCATGTTCTAGGATTGAAGAAGAATCTTATCTCTGTGGTGATGTTAGAAGACAAGGGATATGATGTTGTTTTCAGCGAGGGAAAGACTTTCCTGCGCAGTAAGACAACTGGAGAAACCCGGAAGATAGGGGTTTGAGTCAAGAACCTTTATCAGTTGCATGTAGATGGCTGCTCAGCAATGGAATGCAAGGCAGAAGGAGTGGTGAGCCAGGATGATGGCGAGCTATGGCACCAAAGATTGGGCCACCTTCACCATGGTGCCTTGAAGATACTGCAGTAGATTTCTACTGGGCTTCCTAAAGGCACTCTTGTGCAGTTAGATCAGTGCAAGGGGTGTACTTTGGGAAAATTTGTGAAAGCCACCTTTCACGAGAAGGATAGTCGTGCCACGATGATCCTTGAGAGAATTCACACAGACGTGTGTGGACCTTTCTCAGTAGCTTCGACAGCAAAGCACAGGTACTATGTGATCTTTGTTGATGATTTCCCTCGAAAGTGTTGGATCTTCTTCATGCAGAAGAAGAGCGAGACATACTCAAAGTTCTGTGAGTTCAAAGCACTGGTTGAGAAGGAATCGAGGGAGAAGGTGAAGGCTCTTAGGAGCGACAATTGTGGTGAATTCATCTCTAGCGAGTTCAAGGACTTCTGTGGGGCAGAAGGGATTTGAAGAGAGCTCACAGCTCCCCATAACCCACAACAGAACGGGGTAGCTGAGCGGAAGAACATAACGATTGTGGGTGCTGCACGGGCAATGTTGCATGATCAGGGCCTACCCCTTCAATTGTGGGCGGAAGCATGCAATACAACAATTTATGTGTAGAACCGTTGTCCTCATAGGATACTTGGCATGAGTACACCTGAGGAGACTTATTCTGGTAAGAAGCCTGATCTTTCTCATTTGAGGATTTTGGGTGCTAACGTTTACATGCATGTGACGAAGGATGCCAGAAAGAAGTTGGAGCCGACTGCAGAGGTTGGGATATTTGTGGGGTACACTGATACGCCCCACAAATATCGTGTGTATTTGCCAGACAGTGGTAAAACTGTTGTGCGACGGGATATAAAATTTCAGGAGGAGAAAGCCATGAAGTGTTCGCTTGAGAGGGAGCCACACTTGCATGCAGATGAGGAGCTATTAGTTCCTAAGGATGAGCTTCAGGACGTGGATCAGCCACAAGATGAAGTTCATGGAGTGGAAGAGACCACTCATGCAGCGCCAACCAAGCACACTACAGAAGCTGAGCAACTGGCTCAAGATGCAGAGAAAGTTGTAGGACCACCTACAGCACAACGCAGACAGAGACAGTCACCTGATCAGTACACTGGATACATGGCTCTTATGAGCAAGTGTGTTGTGACTGAGCCATCCTCTTTCGAGGAAGCTGTGGAGGATCCCGCATGGGTAGATGCCATGGTGGAAGAGTATGATTCTATTGTCAGAAACAGTGCATGGGAGATTGTTCCTAGACCGGAAGGGAAATCAGTGGTGGGTTCGAGATGGATCTACAAAGTTAAGCAGGCAGCTAACGGGAGTGTGGAGAAGTACAAGGCAAGATTTGTTGCCCGAGGCTTTTCACAGATTGAGGGGATCGATTATGAGGAGACCTTTGCACCTGTCGCAAGGTATTCTTCCATACGGACGATTCTTGCTCTCTCAGCGCAGATGGGATGGCACATTCATCAGATGGATGTGAAGACTACGTTCCTCAACGGAGTCATTGAGGAGGAGGTGTAAATAGAGCAGCCCGAAGGTTTTGAGATCTTTAGCAGCAAGTCACATGTGTGCAGGCTTAAGAGAGCGCTGTATGGGTTGAAGCAAGCACCACGTGCTTGGTACACACGAATAGACAGCTATTTCACAGGACTTGGATTCTCCAAGAGCGAGGCGGATTCTAACCTATACCAGATTGTGGTGGAGGGTAAGTTGCTTATCATTGTACTGTATGTTGATGATTTGATTCTAACGGGTGATGAGCTGTTGATACTATCATGCAAGAAGGATCTTGCTACAGAGTTTGAGATGAAGGACTTGGGCCTCCTTCACTATTTACTAGGATTGGAAATATGGCAGCGCAGTGGTGGACTGTTTGTTTCTCAGGGCAAGTATGCTCGGGAGATACTGGAGAAGTTCAACATGCATGGCTGCAAGCCTGTTGATACTCCTCTTCCTGGAGGTTGGAGGAAGGAGGATGTCACTTCGGGAGAAGAAGTGGATGCCACTGTTTATCGACAGTTGGTGGGGTCGCTGATGTATTTGGTCAATACACGACCTGATATATGCTATGCAGTTAACCAGCTTTTACAAGCTATGGTTAAGCCTACCAAGCTCTTCTGGAAGGCGGGCAAGCATGTATTGCGCTACTTGAGAGGCACATCGGGATATGGATCTTGGTACAGACAGGAGGATGTAGATTGGGAAAGGAGCTCAACGGATGACATTAGGTACCATCATATCAGAGATTGTGTGCAGCGGAGGATCATGTTACTTTCGTACATTCCAACGGAGGATCAGGATGCTGATATTCTAACGAAGGCTCTCACCAGGAGCAAATTCGAGTACCACCGAGGCAGGATAGGGGTTGCTGATAATCCATACCTTGTCGAGAGGGAGTGTTGAGATTGCAACAAGATGATGGAGCTTAGTGAAAAGAGTCGCCTTCACTAAGTGGGCCCGCAGGCTATTTTTGGCGCAAGTCTATTTTTAGACTATGTCTATTTTTAGACATATGGATCATGTCTATGGATTGCAGGTTGCTGTTTATGGATGATTGTTCAAGTTGGGAAAAAATAGATGGAATTCTATTTTTAGATCACAGCGGAGTGACTACTCAGTCTAAATATAGAACAGTCAAATATTATTAGCTCATAATAATATTTAGACTATAAACTTTGTCTTATTCTCTTGGAGCACTTCAGGATGAGCTACGGATGTGGTACATGCAGATCCCAGAAGGAAATACGTGGTTACCTATGGGATGACTAATATTTGCATGCAGAACTTCAGTTAGAACTCAAGTGAGTTGAGTTTAGTGGACTGGAGGTGCAGTTGATGGAGTTGTGTTCAGTTTAGCTTTGTTAAACTGGTTGTATTTAGTCTAACTGGCGAATAGACTAGAGATGAGTTGGGTGAATTAGTTATTAATTAATTCACAAGTTATTAACTCATAATACAACTAATGAATACATCAGTTAACTCAGTTGCATGTCAGTGCATGTTCAGTTCAACAGGGACAGGTGTTAGAGAATCAGATTACTATCAGTTGTGACTATAGTTGTGCACCAGATCTTGCACAATCAAGGGATTGAGTATGCCAATGAGTTTGCATGTATTGTAGCTTGAAATACGTGATTTAGCCAAGGAAAGATGCGGCTGCCTTGGAATTATCACCGGTTCTTGTGCAGGTATTGAGCAGCGGAGGCAGGCAAGCAACGGAAGAGATTTGAGCCAGTGATTGATTCAGATCTGAGCTGTATTGTGTGTAACAGGTGGAGCTCGTACTGGATTTCTTGTGATAAGAATTGTACTTTGTAATATTACATGAATCAATCATTAATATACAGATAGTTGGGGTTTTTAGCGAGATGCTTTCCCCGGGATACATACTGTGTTAATGTGTGAATCCTCTTGATGTTTTATTGTTATTGATGCTGCTATATTAATGATCAACGTAGAGGAGCTTATGTATTGTGTATGTTTTCCGCAATAGTACATGATCAGGATAATCTCCATTGAATATGTGTTAAATTATTCAAAATTTCTACAATCGGTAAGCCGTGCCAAGCGATGATATTTTTAGAAACTCCATCTCTTCCTGTATGTATCTATGTAGGCAGCTGTAGTATTTGAGTACCAAATGCAACTTAGAGTCCTTGATACCCAACTATGTACGAAGGTTATGAAAAATGTTTGTAAACTCGGGAACATCTTGGTCCATTCCCTGCTGAAGTGTGGTCCATTTGATGTATCTGTCCTCATAGATTTTGACAGGGTAGTACTACTCCTTGATGGCATCCCAGAATGAATCCCAAGTGGGTGTGGCTGAAAATAGTGAGCCCGTAATTTCATTCTTTTGCTCACAGTAGGTTTCCCACTAGTCCTTGACGTGGGGGGCTGCTTTGAGAAGAGCAAAAACAATCTTTTCTCGACTTGAAAATTCATGAACATAAAAATACCCATCTAACAGATTTAACCATTTATCTATGGCATCTGCGTCTATCTGACCCTCGAATATGGGGATTTCAAAATTAACGTGTACCTTAAAGGGCATGGCGTTTCCAGAGTAGCTGTTGGAAGTTGATGCGTCGCCTCCGGGTATCCATTGAAGGATCTACACAAAGTTGTCCATCATTGCATTCCTTTGTCACTTGAGGGCTTCTTTGAGCAAGATTTTGATAGCATCTCCTACCTCCCATATTTCTTTTCATCCACCATGGGAGGCCGTCAGGATTTGCGAGGCTGGTCTTGCAAAGGTTCGACCAGTTCAAGCCCTAACTCCTTATATCCCGACCTCGTTGGGGACATGCAAAGAAAAATAGAGAAAAAGCAGATCGCTCTGATACCACTGATCTAGATTTAAATAGGAAAGCAATAAATTACAGAGATAACCATAAACATAGAGATGCAACTAAAATAATACTTCATTTCATTAATGTAAAATACTGAAAATATGCTTACAAACACAATTGGAAATAAACCAGTGAGGGCGATGGTAGCTTATTTCTGAGAAGAGATGTGGTGGCTACATGCCTTTGAACTGTGTTACAATGAGGCTCAAAGGCCTATTTATTCTTGAAAAACAATGAAATGCCCTTAACATCCCAAAACCTAACCCTAGAAGATGAAACGCCAAATTGTGGGCCCCGTTTTCAGTAAGTTGGTACATCAACTTCCCAGGGTCGTAACTTTGGCACCCAATCTTCGTTTGACGTGTACAATAGCTTGTTAGAAAGATCTATCTGAAAACTACAACTTTGGGAAGAGAAACATGGGTCCATGGACCCATGTTCCTGCCAAATTTCCCAAAAAATGCCGTTTAGGGCCTCAAAATGGCTCTGGAAGTTGAGGACCTGAAAAACTGCTAAAGATAGTAAATTGTGCTACAATTACGGAAACTGAAAAAATGAAAGAGACAGTCATGGGGATCCAAGTGGGATAGGTGGGTGGCCACCAACATCCACCTGGATCACCCAATAAAGATGCACTTTTCAGATTTACTATCCAACTTGGTTCTTTTCTCATTTGGAACATGTACATATGCATCACATCCAAATACCCTCAGATGTGAAAGAGAGGGTTTCTTACCAGTCCATACCTCTTGTGGAGTCTTATCCTCCAACACTGATGAAGATGATCTATTGACCAGGTAACACGCTGTCTCCACCGCCTCTGCCCAAAATTCGTGTCCTAACCCGGCACCACTGAGCATGCTTCTTTCCCTTTACATCAACGTCTTGTTCATTCTTTTTGCAACTCCATTTTGGTGAGGTGTATATGGAGTAGTCTTCTACCATGCTATACCAGACTTCTTACAGAATTCTTCAAATTCCTTACTACAAAACTCTCCAATGTTATCTGTCCTCAGCACCTTTATCTTCTTCTCTGTCTGGTTTTCGACCAGAGCCTTAAACTCTTTAAACCTGTCAAATACTTTAGATTTCTTCTTAAGGAAATATATTCATGTATTCCTTGAGAAGTCATCTATAAATGATATATAGTACACAGACTTACCCAGAGATGGAACCTTCACAGGTCCAAACACATCATTGTGTACAAGATCTAATATCTATTTCACCCTCTTACCACCAGAGGGGGAACTCACCCGATTCTACTTCCCATTTACACAATTTTCACAGAAATCAAAATCCAAAGAGCTATTGCTCATACCTTCTACCATACCTTCACCATGAAATATGCAAAGGCCCTTCTCTCCAATATGTCCAAGCCTTTGATGCCAAAACATGGTCTTCTCTCCAGAGACCACTAGATTTTCTACTCCACTTTTAGAAACCACGAACTATTGCACCCATCAACAACAATGTACAGAGTTCCAATTCGAACTCCTTGCATCAATACTAGTGCCCATTGAACCATCTTGTAGGTATCCTTCTCGAACACTATTTTTACACCTGCATCATCTAGCTTGCTTACAGAAATTAGATTTCTGGCTAATGCAGGAATATGTAGAACACCCGGAAGTGTTCTAACCTTTCCACCTTGCAACTTCAACTTTACTTTTCCACAACCAATAATTATAGCTTTACTGTCATCCCCCAATAAGACATCATCACTATCATATTTCTCATACTCGCAGAACCACTCTCTATGGGGAGTGAAGTAAAAGGATGCACCTGAGTCAATCAACCATGCCTCATGATCTACATGTGTACTTGAAGAAGCCAAGTACACATCCCCAGCTTCATCTGAGGTAGTTTTCGCCTCTGTAGAAGGAGCATCATCAGATCCATTTCCTTTATTAGGAGCTTTATATTTACAGTCCCTTTTGTAGTGCCCTTCCTTTCCGCATTTCCAACACACCATCTTTATAGGTTTTCCTAAATATTTAGATCTCCCACTCGATGACTTATTTTTGTTTCTGTTCTGGGACCGTCCTTGTACAAACAAGGCATCACCATTCTGGCTCTCCATATTTTTCCATCTCATCTCCTCTATTAGCAAGGATGAGACTATTTCATCAAACTACAAGGCAGTTGCATTGCTACCTATTGCACTAACCAGACTATCCCATGAATCTGGTAGAGAACATAACAAACTAATGCACTTATCTTCATTTGAAATTTTAATATCAACAAATGCTAACTGACTTACCAAAGTATTAAATGCATTCAGATACTGTGTCACCGAGTCTCCATCTTTCATCCTTGGGTTATACAGCTTTTTCCGTAGGAATAGTTTATTCACCAGAGACTTAGATTGGTACAAAGTCCCTAACTTGTCCCACAAAGCCTTCGCCATAGCTTCCCCTAATACATTCAGCAATACTGAATCAGAGACACACAATTTTATTGTGCTCTTTGCCTTCTGATCCAACTTCTTCCATTCTTCATCGGACACTCCCATTAGTTTAGTACCTGATCTACCATGATCCATTGATCTTTATCCACCAATAGATCCTCCATCTTGAGTTTGCACAACTCAAAACTCTGACCATTAAATTTCTTGATCTCTATCTTTCTACTACTCGCCATCTTCTTTCACTGATAGAATCAATCTCACAGATCTCCCACTAAACAAGGTCTACCATAGGCCTGAGAAAAACCCCTCAGCAAAAAAGGCATCCCCTTGAAGCCAAAACAACTTCGATACCAAATGTAGGTTTTAACCCCATACAGAAATTACCTGCATATGAAGTATAAAACACAAAAAATAAACAATGCGAGAGCATAACATATAAAACACATATACACAAATATTTTCCCCTGGATCCCAAAATCGGGACCACCAGATTGATTTTTCATTATGTTCCTTTACATGTTACAATACATATGTATACATGCCGAAGCATCCAGTACCATGAACGAAAAACCATCGCGTCCAAAACCATGTGCACAAAACATGCACAAAACCATAGTTAGGTTCACCCAACCTAACATAGGGTCCAAAACGAAAATTTTCTACGGCACTACCCTAGACCCCATAGAGTGGGGTTACATGTACCTCTCAAACCCCCCATAACTCCCCTCACTGCATAATCGACACAACGAAGAGGGAGCTTCGCCTCCCCTCTAACCCCCTGGTTAACTATGTTGGCTGGTCGTGGAAAGAATATAACACAACCCAACACTTCATTTCCTTATAACAATATTCAAAGGCATCTAGGTGCTCTCCTAGCATATCAAATAACTCATTTTCTTGATGTACAGAGAGAGAGAGCTTGATTTTCAATGCTTTAGCAGGACCAAATTCTATCATTTTGACATGAGTAGGACTTGAGTCATCTAGGCACAAATAATTCCAAGGGTTATCTTTAGATTTCTTTACTAACTCATCAAGAGAGATAGCATTGGGGGGCTTATTCTAGAACATTTTATCAATGGGGTCATCTTCATCAGGTTTCCCCTCTCTTATAATAGTATCTAAGGTACATATTGGATAGGATGTCACATGGTATACTTCATCTTCCTCCTCGTCTTACAACCATAAAGGTAAGTCATGCTCTAGACATGGTTGAGTAGGAGGGTACAAGACCAATTGTTTGCAAAAATACCCATTTTTAATTGTCATGTTCCTAGCCTTGCAACTAATGTAAGCATTAACAATGGCTAGCAATGGCCTACCAAGGATGAGAGGATAACCATTGAATTTGGTCTTCAGTTGGAGAACTAAGAAGTCAGCAGGGTATTCCTAAGAATCAATGGATACCATCACATCCTCAACAAGTCCCTTAGGAGCTATTGTAGATCTGTCTGCAAGCTACAAGACTGTTGTGGTCTTCCTTAATGATCCTTGAAGATTCAGGTTAAGCATGGTCTCCTTAGTCATCAAATTGATGGCAACCCCAAGATCAATCAAGGTATGGGGGATAATGATGTCATCAATGTGCACATCTACGACAAGACTTCCAAGATCTATACATTTAGGGAAAATCACTCTCCCCAACATTAAGTCAAACAAATTTCCCATGACATTAATGATAGGGGTATCTTTCTTTCTCCTCCCAGGATGTTTGAAGCATCTTTACTTGATTAACTTGTTGTATATGGGGACATCCTTGATAGCTTGGAGGTCTCGGATTTTAACACACAAGTTTTTTAATTCACCCAGAAATTCAGTCTCTTCTAGGGTGTGCTAGCTAGGATGGATTAGTCTCTTAGGAAAAGGTGGTGGATTGGCTTGAGGAACACTCTCTTATTTTTCCTCTTCAAGCTCCTCAAGTGGAGATGGAGGTTGGTTATCTAGTAGCACTTTTCCAGACCTGAGGTTGATTTCTTGAATTTCCACAGCATAGGTAGGGTAGGATGTCTCTCCACTATAGACCTGTTGTGTCTACTTGTTGTTTGGGTTTGGATTTGGCTAAGCAGGTATCTAAGGTTGCTTAGTTGGAGTAGGGTGAAGGATTCTTGGTTGAGATGGAGGTGGAGGCAGTAAGGCTGGAGATTGGTTGAATAGAGGGCTCCACCCCTATGATGGGGTATTGTTGGGTTGTGTTATATTCTTTCCATGACTAGCCCATATAGTTAACCGAGGGGTTAGAGGGGGTGCAGAGACCCCCCTTTGTTGCACCGATTGTGTAATGAGGGGGGGTCACAGGGGGTTTGAGAGGTACCCGTAACCCCACTTTATGGGGTCTCAGTCAATGCCTTGGAATATTTTGGTTTTGGACCCTATGTTAGGTTGGGTGGACCCACCTATGGTTTTGTGCATGATTTTCGCACCTGTTTTTGGAAGCAATGGTTTTCGGTCCATGGTATTGGACACAATGGTTTTTTGGTCCATGGTATTGGATGCTTAGGCATGTATACATATGTATTATAACATTGAAAGGAACATAATGAAAAATCAAGCTGGTAGTCCCGATTTTGGGATCCAGGGGAAAATCTCTATGTATATGTGTTTTATGTGTTATGCTTTCACATTGTTTATTTTCTACGTTTTAGAATTCATATGCAAGTAATTTCTGTACGTGTTAAAACCTACATTTTGTATCAAAGCTGTTTTGGCTTCAAGGGGATGCCTTTGCTGCTAAGGGGTTTCGCTCGGTCTTGTGGTAGGCCCTGTTCAGTGGGAAATCTGCGAGATCGATTCTAGTGATAAAAGAAGATGGCAAGCAGTGGAAAGATAGAGATCAAGAAATTTAATGGTCAGAGTTTTGAGTTGTGGAAAATCAAGATGGAAGATCTATTGGTGGATAAAGATTAGTGGATCGCGATAGATATAGGTACTAAACCAACATGAGTGTCCGATGAAGAATGGAAGAAATTGGATCAGAAGGCAAAAAGTACAATACGATTGTGTGTCTCAGATTCAGTATTGTTGAATGTATCAGGGGAGGCTACGAAAAAGGCTTTGTGGGACAAGTTAGGGACTTTATACCAATCTAAGTCTGTGGTGAATAAACTATTCTTGCGAAAAAAGCTGTATAACCTAAGGATGAAAGACGGAGACTCGGTGAAAGAGAATCTAAACGCATTTAATATTATGGTAAGTTAGTTAGCATCTATTGATATTAAAATTTCAGATGAAGATAAGTGCATCATTTTGTTGTGTTCTCTACCAGATTCGTGGGATAGTCTGGTTACTACAATAGGTAGCAATGCAATTGCCTTGCAGTTTGATGAAATAGTCTCAACCTTGCTAACAGAGGAGATGAGACAGAAAAATATGGAGAGCTAGAATGGTGATGCCTTGTCTATACGAGGACGGTCCTAGAACAGAAACAAAAATAAGACGAGTGGGAGATCTAAATCTAGAGGGAGATCAAAATATCCAGGAAAAACTGTAAAGGTGGTGTGCTGGAAATGTGGAAAGGAAGGGCACTACAAAAGGGACTGTAAATCTAAAGCTCCTAAAAAAGGAAAGGGATCTGATGATGCTCCTTCTACAGAGGCAAAAGCCACCTCAGATGAAGGTGTGGATGTGTACTTGGATTCTTCAAGTACACATGTAGATCATGAGGCATGGTTGATTGACTCAGGTGCATCCTTTCACTTCACTCCCCATAGAGAGTGGTTCTGCAAGTATCAGAAATACGATGGTGGTGATATCTTCTTAGGGGATGATAGGAAGGCTAGAATCGTTGGTCATGGAAAAGTAAAGTTTAATTTGCAAGGTGGAAGGGTTAGAACACTTCCGGGTGTTCTACATATTCCTGCATTGGCCAGAAATCTGATTTCTGTAAGCAAGCTGGATGATGTAGGTGTAAAAATTATGTTTGAGAAGGATGCCTATAAGGTGGTTCGGGGAGCACTGGTATTGATGTGGGGAGTTTGGATTATAACTCTGTACAAGCTTCAAGGTAGAACTGTTGTTGATGGGTGCAACAGTTTTGTGGTTCCTGAAAGTGGAGCAGAAAATCTAGTGGTTTCTCGAGAGAAGACCATGTTGTGGCATCAAAGGCTTGGAAATATTAGAGAGAAGGGCCTTCAAATACTTCATGGTAAAGGTATGGTAGAAGGTATGAGTAATAGCTCTTAGATTTTGATTTCTGTGAAATTGTGTATATGGGAAGCAGAATCGGGTGAGTTTCCCCTCTGGTAGTAAGAGGGCGAAGCAAATATTAGATCTTGTGCACAGTGATGTGTTTGGACCTGTGAATGTTCCATCACTGGGTAAGTCTATGTACTATGTATCATTTATAGATGACTTCTCAAGGACTACATGGATATATTTCCTTAAGAAGAAATCTGAAGTCTTTGATAGGTTTAAAGAATTTAAGGCTCTGGTGGAAAACCAGATAGAGAAGAAGATAAAGGTGCTAAGGATAGATAACGGTGGAGAGTTTTGCAATAAGGAATTTGAAGAATTTTGTAAGAAGTGTGGTATAGCACGGAAAAAGACTACTCCATATACACCTCGACAAAATGGAGTTACAAAAAGAATGAACAAGATGTTGATGGAAAGGGCAAGAAGCATGCTCTGTGGTGCCGACTTAGGACAGGAATTATGGGCAGAGGCGGTGGAGACAACATGTTACCTAGTCAACAGATCACCTTCATCACCATTGGAGTATAAAATTCCACAAGAGGTATGGACTGGTAAGAAACCCTCTCTTTCACATCTGAGGGTATTTAGATGTAAATCATATGTACATGTTCCAAAGGAGAAAAGAACAAAGTTGGATAGTAAATCTGAAAAGTGCATCTTTATTGGGTATAAGGATGGTTTAAAGGGTTATATGCTTTGGAACCCAGTAACAAGGAAGGTTGTGTACAACCGAGATGTGGTGTTTAGAGAAGTAAAAGATGTTATTAAACATGAAGTCCAACCAAAGGAACTTGAGAAGATATAGTTTGAGCTAAATGAGGAAGAATAAGACTCTACAACAGAGGAGGAATTAGAAGATGAAGAGTCACAAACTCTGGGTGTGATAAGATCAGTTTGAGAAAGAAGGCAGCTAGAAAGTTATAATCCATGTGCTTTCTGCTCAAATTTTTCTTTATCTATTACTGATGATGATCCCAGAACTATAAAGGAAGTAGTAGATTTAGAGGATGGAAAACTTTGGAAAGAGGCCATGGTTGATGAAATGGCATCTTTGCATAAAAATGAGGCTTGGGATCTATTAGAGTTGCTGGCTGGAAGGAAACACATTGGTAGAAAATGGGTGTTCAAGAAGAAGACAAATGCAGAAGGAAAGGTGGAGAAATATAAAGCTCAGTTGGTAGCAAAAGGTTATTCCTAGGTGTCGGGAATTGATTTTGGTGATATCTTTTATCCTGTTGCCAAGGTAACTTCTATTAGATTACTTTTATCTGTTTTTGTTGCTTTTGATTATGAGGTAGAACATATGGATGTGAAGACAAAATTTCTTCACAAGGATCTGGAAGAGGAAATCTACATGAAGCAACCTAAAGGTTTTGCAGTGAAGGGTAAGAAAGAATTGTTATGCAAGTTAAATAAATCTTTATATGGGTTAAAATAGTCACCAAGGATGTGGTATTATAAATTTGAGACATTTATACAGGGACTTGGCTTCACCAGAAGCAAAGCAGATCACTATGTGTATTTTAAATTAATTGGTGACCGTGTTATTTATTTGGTCTTGTATGTGGATGATATGTTGCTGGTTGGAAATGACAAAGAAATTATCCAGGATTTTAAGACCCAATTGTCCTCCAAATTTGACATGAAATATCTTGGTGCTGCAAACTATATTTTGGGCATGGAAATTAAAAGAGATCATACAAAGAGGAAGCTCTAGTTAAACTAAAGGAAGTATGTCGAGACAATACTACAGAGGTTTAATATGCAGGATAGTAAATCGGTGAAGGTTCCTATTCCTGTAGGTGTGAAGTTATCTGCGGAACAGTGTCCCAAGACACAAGAAGAAGAAAATGACATGTCCTATGTTCCATATGCAAGTGCAGTTGGTAGCCTGATGTATGCAATGGTTTGTACTAGACCAGACATTGCACATGCAGTGGGAGTATTGAGCAGGTTTATGTCAAAACCAGGGAAGGAGCAATGGAAAACAATGAAGTGGGTTTTCAGGTATTTGTGTGGAACTAGTGATTACTGTTTGTGCTATCATGGAAGATCAAGATTGGACAATGTGTTGGGTATTCATGGCTTTGTTGATGCATACTGGGCTAGAGATCTGGATCAGAGAATATATACAAGTGGGTATGTGTTTAACTTATTTGGAGGTGTAGTTAGTTGGATGAGTAAGAAACAATCAGTAGTGGAAATATCAACTACAGAAGCAGAATACATGGCAACCACTCATGCAAGCAAGGAAGCAGTTTGGTTGTTGAGATTGTGTTCAAGTATGTGGTTAGTACATGAAGCTATAAGGATAAACTGTGACAGCCAAAGTGAAATTTTCTTGGCAAAGATCCCTGCATACCATTCAAAGACAAAGCACATTGATGTTCAGTATCACTTTGTGAGAGATATGATAGAAGACAAAAAGGTGTTTCTAGTAAAGGTGGACATTTTGAAGAATATTGCAGATGCATGACAAAATTTGTGAGCTCTGAGAATTTATCTTGGTGTAGAGAAACAATGGGTGTTTCAGGGCTGGAAAAATGACTAAGCTCTCTTGTGGCCCCCTGTGGAAAAAAAACAAGTGGGAAAATGTTGGGTTGTGTTATATTCTTTCCACGACTATCCCATGTAGTTAACCAGGGGGTTAGAGGGGGGACGTAGCCCCCCCTTCATTGCGCCAATTGTGTAGCGAGGGGGAGGTCACAAGGAATTTGAGAGGTACCCGTAACCCCACTTTATGGTTTTCCGGTCCATGGTATTGTATGCTTCGACATGTATAAATATGTATTATAACATTGAAAGGAACATAATGAAAAATCAAGCTAGTAGTCCCGGTTTTGGGATCCAGGGGAATTTTTTTGTGTATATGTGTTTTATGTGTTATGCTCTCAGATTGTTTATTTTCTGTGTTTTAGAATTCGTATGCAGGTAATTTCTGTACGGGTTAAAACCTACAGGTATTCCATTGAGGATATGGGGTAGCATATGGCTGAAATGATTGATTGGCATGTTGGGAATGGTATTAACATGCACACGACCAGGGAGAAGGTGTGAACCATGAAGGATGAGCAGGAGGACATCAAGGGGGAATAGATGCATTCTGATTGGGATTGTAATATGAATAACATGTCCCTTGGATGACTTTCTAGTATGGTCAAGGTACTAGAGGCCTCCTTTGGTTGATATAGTAAAGTTTTTTAGTCACACCTTCAGTTCCTTGATAGACAAATTTCAATCTAGGAACAAAAGGGAACTTGCCTGTGTAGTGGTTTTCCTCACAGACCGAGCATATCTCTATAAGATTAAATGGACATTCATTTTTAGGGTGCCTCCTGGTGCATCTAGGGAAAAAGACAGCTAAGGCTCTTTTTGCCTCCTCTTGCTTCCTCTTGATCTACATGGTGTCCACTTCTAGAGTAAGGGTATGTAGCATTTCACTCTTAAAGTCCTCCAACATGTCCCCAATTTCACTTTTTTGGATGTGTTGGAGGAGGATGAACTAGCCAAAGATTGACTATCCCTACCCTTCTTTTTGGCTACCATAGAATGAGTTTTGAAAGTTTTCTTGATATCATCATAAGATAGTTGGTATATGTCACCTCTAAACAACATATTTAGGGTTTCTATGATATCTTCCCTGGTCCCTTTAAGAAGGAATAACTTGAGTGATTCAAGATTGAGGGTGCATCTGACCCTTTTGTAGATTAGTTGGAACTTTTCCTCATAATCTTCCAACGATTCATCACGTCCTGATGTCATTATGAAGATTTCTTCTTTGGTATCCTTGGACCTACAGTAGTCCCTACACTTGTCATTGAAGGATTGCTACATTTATGCCCAAGTAGTGATGTTGTCCCTAAGTAAACTCATGAACCAATGTAGGGAAACATCCTTAAGGTTGGATGGGAACTATTTTATCTTCTCTTCATTAGAGGTATAGTCATAGGTTTAGTACATGACAACGAACTGAAACAAAAAGGTATCAGGGTCTCCCGAGGTTAAGCCATGGAAGTGAGGAAGGGCAAAGGGGCTTATGTTTTTCATCCTAGAATCTCCATCGGTTTCCTTGATGGGGAAAGAACCTTCATTTATGTTTGCAACCATATTGTAAGTGTACAAAATGGCTTCTTCTTCTTCTACCCCAATAAGTTCTTCAAATATCTCTTGTGGCTCACCTAATGGGTCCTCCAACTCTCCTATAGTTAGAAAGGGAAGCTGATAGCCACCGAAGAAGAGGGACGTTTGGTTGTCTGATGGTGTGGGGGTATTTGGCCAAAAATTTCATAAATGATCTCTAATCCTATGAGGAATGAAAGATTTTTTTTTTTTTTTTAGGTTTTTTCAGAATTACTTGCAAAATGGAAAAAAAGAAAAAATTGCAACAATCTATTGAATGAAAAATAGAAAGAAAGAAGAAATTACAAATATTTATTGAATGTCAAATAGAAAGGAAAGTAGAATTTTACATCTACCTAGACACCTCCCCAGCAATGACACCAAAAACTGATGAGCCTTAGTATTGCAACAAGGATGATGAAACTCCTAGGGCTAGCAACTTTACTTTATCAACCTGAGGTTTCATACAAACTGTTAGAGTCGGTCTGGTCAGTCCTCCGTCAGAGATCAAAACACTTTATGCATTTCATGATTAGGTGTCCCGCTCCATTTTCCTAGTTGCATTCTGCTAGGGGCATGCCATAATCTGATGGAGAAGGTCATGATAGTCATTCCCCCTCATGTCTGGCTCCTTCTGGCTCAGGTCTTTTGTCAATCATCATCAAAGTCCATGACATTCAAGGTCTGGTCCTTTAAAGGACAAAGGTCATTTCAAGCTCTAGGTCTAGGAATTCATATATGGTCTTTGAACTTGTCCAATAAAGCCATGTAGGCTAGAGTGAGGCCCTTACACAGTGATGGTTCAGAGAGCTTCATCATCATGTGGATAGACTCTGACTCTTCTTCAAAACTCTGTTTTGAAGAAAAGTCAAACAATGTCATTTATGACAAAATTTTCAAAAAAGTCGCGAGTTGATTTTTTTAGATGCAGTCATGGTTTCCGTGGCCAAATGTCCTGTCGTGCAATCCCAGCAAAGAGTGCCGAAAATTGCATCATTCAAGCTAAAATTTCAAAGGGAAAGTGAAAATCAGTGTGTTTTAAAGTCAGTGAAAAAGTGAAAAACTCAAACATTAGAAAAATGGATTTTTGAAGAGGAAAACATCAAACTCATCTCTTCCAAGGCTATATATACAAATTTTTGTCAAAAACAAATGAATTGTGCCAATAGAAGTCTTGGAGAAGTGTTGTAAAGGCGTGAGTGCGCATTGGTGAGTGATTGAGTGAGTTGAGGCGACTTTGGAGGGCGCGGCCTACATGCAGCCTGCCCACAGTGCAATTTTCTTAAGGGCGTGACGCATACCCAGGGTACGGCACATTGGGCTTTGCGTGAGACGCATACAGACAGAGGCCTAAACAAGGAGCTAGAGTTGACTTGGAGGTGATTACAGGGGCGCGACGCACATAGGCAGGGGCACGGCACACACACAGGGCGCGACGCACACAACACCCGCCCATAGTTCAAACTTATAACTAGCACAACGCATACCCAGGGCACGACGAACTGGGTTTTGCGTGCAGCGCACAGAGACAAAGCACCCAGAACGTGCCAAAACTCCCTCAAATCATTTGTGAAGCCCTTCTAATTGCAAGGTAGGCTCTCAAACTCACTTGTGCATCAAATTTGATAAAGATATGGTGGGTTATTGCCGGTGATTGAATGCAAAAACATTTCATAAAGAAATCACAAGAAGACACCAAACAAAAACCATTTTGCTAGGGTTGTGTAAGAGTTTTGTTGCTGCCAAGGCTTATTTTTCCTACCCTACCCCTATCCCTTATTCCCTTATGTCATTCTTTCCTATCATCACTACCCTAACACTACCAAACTCATTTTCCCTTTCCCCTCCTCCTATTTCTCAATTAAAACCCCAAACCCTACCCCATCAAAATACCCAAACTCCTCCCATATCCCTAACAAATTTCTCCGTATAAACCCTATCCCCATTTCATGACTCCCTTCCTAACAATCCCTGTTTCATTGTTCCCCTTGGTAACAGATATTACAAAGGCACCCAGCCTCACACCATCATCAAAAGGGTAGCCTAGTCACAGTCCAAATTGCAATCATGTTATTGCAACATTCGTCTAAGTATGAGAGGGAGACATAGAGTGACTCATCCTCAGAAGAGTAGGCTCCCAGGAGACACCACAAGAGTGGCAAACATGTCAGGGATGAACCCACTACCCTCACCGAGTTACAAGCATGCCCTCTTGCCATGTCATGCTTCCAGCACCTATCATGTTTTTAATTTTGTCAAAGGGTGGCAAATGTTAGAGTTCATCATGAGTTGGCCCGTTTATTTGTGCTTCATCTACATGGAAGTCATTCTATCTTGGTTGGGGTCACTTTCACATTGACACCCGAAGCTATATCAATGGCAACAGGTATACCAAATGTTGGAGAATAGTGGCATAAGAAGAAGAAGGTGGATAGGCAACACTATGAGCCTTACATCAAGGCCAGATTCTTGAGTCAACTCACAAGAGTCTTTCCGTTCAGATACTTGAAAGATGAGTATGCTCCACTCATGAGATTGATCATGAAATACTTCAGCTGTGAGGGGAGGTTCTCCCGACTATATGCCTATCACATCCAGTTGCTCATGCACTTTACCAGGGTGAGGATGATGAACCTCCCATTTTCATATGTAGGAACATAGAGAGGATGAACACCTTCATGCTACATAAGACCCCTCAGCAGTAGCTTAACAGTGTGTATCACTTTTCTCTTATCTGGATTTTGGTAGATCATCAGTTGGGATTGCAGGGAATTTCTTGGAAGGACTTCATCTCCCGTGACTTCTTCAGCACATGACAGGTACTATCAGAGCTAGAGTAGGAGATGGGTGGTCCTTCTCATTAGTATGAGCACCATGAGACCACTACCATGCCAGTTTTTGTTACATATAAAAGAGGCAGTAGGAACTTGTTTACAGCAGCAAAGCGAGTGTTATCTCCACCCAGGGTGGAAGGGGCCTTGCTTTCAACTTCAACGACACAGGTACTGGACAAGGGCAAGAAGCCCGTGCATGATGAGCGGCCATCAGGTGTACAGGGGACCGATGTCATCCTCATTCAGGATGATGAGGCAGAGGCAGAGAATGCCCGACTTAGGATGACCATTCAAGAGCAGGACACGGAGATCCAAGACTTGATACTCAATGTGGAGAGGGCCAGATGGATCATCAAGTATCTGGAGTAGAGGAACAAGCAGCTTGAGGAACAGCAGGCAATCATGGAGCTGTAAAGCATCCGTGAGAATCGACAAGCTACACAACAAAGGAGGATCAAGCTCACTACCTTGGAGCAAGAGATCAACAATGACTGTGAGTCATGGCTACAATAGGTCAATAACCACCTAGAGAGACCACTAGAGAAGGCCAACAGAGACAAAACCATATTGAGGAGGATGGCTTGTCATTACAGGGCACGAAACATGAGTGCAAAGGCTCGGATAAGGAGCTTGAAGGCCAAACTGAGCAGAGCAACAAAAGAGGCAAAAGAGCAAGATTGGCTTCAAATCTTGGCTGAAGCTTCTGTGGCCTAGCATAGTGCCTCTTAGAGAACCTCCAACCCAAATTTCAAGAAATTTGGGACAATTTTGGTCACATGGAAATTTTTTGGCACAAACACAGGTTTTTTCTCTATACGCACCGCACCACCGGCGCGACGCGTAGGATTGGGAGCTCTAAATGAGAAATGGTTTGCATGTTTGGATTTATAATGAAAAATCATGACTATTGGCACTTGAGCAAGAAATTTTGGCATGATTTGAGTCTCTAGGAGGTCAAAAACGCCTAAAAAATGGCCTCACTACCCCTATTTTGACACACAGGAAGCAGCCTTGGGAGAATGAAGACTGGGAGGGGTAAATGAGCTTCAAATTCAAAAATTCCACTTGCGTTGGAAAGTAGATAGGACAGGCTTTCCAACAAGCACACTTGGGAACATTTTGGACTCCTGAAAGTACCTCAAAACTGGCCTCAAAGTGGTGCAGTGCATATAGAAAAGGGCGCAGCACATATAGGAAAAAAAGCCTAAATTGCCTTTGTTTCGCGAAATTTCACTTCGTGACTTTTCCAAGTGGGCCCTCTCATCTACACTTCACTTTTTCAACACCAAAGGTGGAATTTAAAGTACTTTCACTCCAGATGGGCATCTATCCAAGTGGAAAAGGAAGGCAAAGGGTCACCCAAGCCATTTGTCATGTTTGTGGCGCTGCACCTGTAGCTTATGTTTGGCTCTCCACCTTCATTTTGTAATGATTCGAGTAACTCCCCAACCCTTGGGCGTTCTATCTATTCATGGCACATTCTATATATTGTATGAAAACTATTTGCAAAGGGTTGGTTGGCTTGTAACTTCTGGGAAACTGTGGGAAAGAAACTCTGTTTCTGCATTGTATATTTTTTACAGAGGATTAATGAAAGGAAGTGGCTCTATTTCATGAGATTCATGTGGTTGTGAGTGTAGCAAATGTGTCTCT
>APFE030165658.1:0-31999 GCA_000404065.3 Pinus taeda
AGGATCTTTTTATTCCATTTTTCTTTTTCTCTTTTTTCTTTCTTTTTTTCTTCTTTTTTCCAACCCATTGACTGCCTCATGGAGGTTTTCAATCAATGAGCCAATCTAAGGTGCCTCTGAGGTGGTTTTCACCTTAGATTTTTTCTTCTCATTTTCATTTTTTTTTCCTTTTTTTTCTACCCTACCCTACTTGAAAAACAAAATCATTTTCAAGTATAAGAATACTTCCAATGGAGCCATGTGCACATCGAGATTAGAGACAAGATGATGTGGAGGCTTGAAATGCATGCTTTGACAACTATCTGGATTTCAGAGACCAAATGATTTAACTTTGAAAGGATCAAGCATAGCTGAGGAAGAGAGTACTACTACAACTCAGTGACCGTCTGGAACCATATCTCAATATATCTCTAATATCCTTGGTCCTTTCACTGATCTGGATCATTCTTCATGTCACCTTCTACCATGACCTTCTCATCTTCCTCTTTTTGCTGAGTTTTCTCTTGAATACATAGAGGATATGATGGTAACCATGAGGGAACTCTCTCGATCTCTGGTTCTGATGTCTTCTCTTCATCTAGCACAGCCCATGGTTCTTTGATCTCCTCTTTTGAATCTTCTTTTGCTGGATGTGGTCCTTCAGTGCTTTTAAGATAATCTCTTTTTTTGCAATACTCTTCCTAAGCTATGGTGAAGATCATTGAGCTCAAGAGGAGTCATTTGGACAGGCTGTGCCTCAGCTTTGGAATTGGATTGAGCTACTCGATTGTATGGTTTTGGGAATGGCGGTACGCGTAGTTGAGTGGAGGTGTATTTTTGAGATGGATGTGGATGGCGTTGTGGTTGGGCAGGTGGTGGAGGCAAATGAGTGGGAGGGGAGTTGTATTGGGGCCTCCACCCCTGATGAGGTGCATTCCACTGAGGCTATGGTTTAGCAAAGAGTGAAACGAATGAGAAACTGGTTGGGCATAATATGGATCTGTGAAGGAACAAGGAGGAGGTGTGAACCAGGAAGGATGAGCAGGGGGACCCCAAGAAGGCATGGGAGTGGCTTGATAGGGGCCGTAATAGGTATGGGATGTCCCTTGCATTTCCTATTGGTAGGGTATGGGTCCATATGGCCTCCTTTGGTTCATATAATAGAGTGGTTCAGTGACTCCTTTGGCCCTTTGATATGCAGCTTTAAGCCCAGGCAAGGAAGGGCACTGATTCGTAGGATGGTATTCTTCATAGACGAAACACACTTCTAGGGATGCATTGGACATTCGTTCCTAGGATGCTTTCTAGTGCACCTGGGACAAAAGATGGCCAAAACCCTCTTGGCTTCCTCTTGCTTCCTTTAGATCTGCAAGGTATCCAGTTGCATGGCAAGAAACTGCCTCACCTCGCTTTTGAAATCTTCCATCTAATTTACAAATTCGTTTTTGGATAAGGTACTACTCCCAACACTTCTGCTTATAGCCATTTGCTCCAGAGGAATGTTTTCTTCTTCTTCCCTTGAGGTTCTTCAAATATGTCTTGTTGTCCACCTAAGGGTTCTTTAATCACAGCCATCGAAGAAGAGAGAAGGTTGGCTGTGTGAAGCATTGGGGGTGTTGTGCAATCATTTTTTTGAATTATCTCTACTCCTACAAGGCATGAAAAGAAATCTTTTTGGTTGATTTTTGCTTCTTTTTTTTTTCTTGTACCTATAAAACTAAAATAGATTGAACTACAACTAACTATCTTATTGAAACGAAAATGCAGAATTGAAATGAAAGCAGGAAATAACTAATCTATTTTGCTCAAATGAAATTGTAGGAATGAAATGCTAGTCTACGCTTGCAGAATTGAAATTGCGGAATTGAAATGCTAATCTACACTTGCAGAAATGAAATTGCGTAATTGAAATGCTAATCTATGAAGCAGGAAATGTCTAATCTACTTTTGCAGAAATGAAATTGCAGATTGGAAATGAAATAGACTACTGAGCAGAAGGTTGTAGTAGAAAATAGAAGAAAAGCAGCAATCACCAACACTCTAATGCTTCCCCGGAAACGGTGCCAAAAAGAATGGTGGGCCCTAGTATTGTAGCAATAATGTTGCAACTCCTAGGACTCCCTTCTTCACTTTTATCAACACGGTAGTTCGTAACAAACTTGTAAGCGACGATGTTGTATGCACAAGCATTAGCTCTTTCCATAGCCATCACTTAGTCAGCTCACACAAGTCCGCTAGGGGCTTAAGCCAACTTCTATGAGCTCTGAGAAGAATATTTTTAACTAATGGATGAAAGCTAACTCAAAGGAAGCTAATCTACTTACAGAAAGAAACTGAAAAGCTGAAAGGAAATGCAAACCCTAGCAAACCCTAATTTTACCAGCTAGCCATACTGATGTGAAAAAAAGGATGCAAGCTACTAAAAGAGATGTCATTACTTCTAGGAAGGTAAAATACATGTGTCTAAGCTACTTCTATTTGAAGAAAACATCTTTTTTTTTTTTTTGAATAAGTTGTCAGAATTATCATGCATGTGCTTTCACTGTTTTTTACTGTGCAGAGGTGGATCGGCGAGAGGAAATGCTTGCAGGAGGTTGGGAAGGTTCAGAGAGGGCCTAAGGGGTCCCTAGAACCCTTCCTGAGAGTTTCATAGAGTTTGGCGATCAAGAAACCACTTTCGTGAGCTTCTACAGAAAGTTTGCAGGGGTTCTACAGGATGTTATGGAATTTCTACAGGATGTCTGTAATTTTCTACAGGATGTTCAGAAATGGGATTTTGGAGGATGGATGGAGGAAGAAAGATGAAGGAGTGGGTATGGAGATGAGATAAGGGTGTAAGGAGGTCCAAGGCTCGGTGGATGGAGTTGAAGAGTGGTGCGGATGGTTGGGTTTGTTCAAGGAGGGATAGAAAAAGGTTGCACAACACTATGAGAATCAGGGCAAAGCGAACGAATGTGGCAAATGTAAGGCAAGGATCTAAAATAGAGGATGGAGCAGGTGGGATTGATGGAGTATGGGCAGATAAAGAAGGATAACAAGTGCTTTGCAAGTTGTTTTTCAAACGGAACAAACAAGGACTTGGAAAATCAAAGACCTAGTTACGTTAGCCTATTCTGACCTAGATAACAGCAAAGAAATGGAACAGAAGTTTATTTGCAATGAAATCAGATGAAATAACTATGCAACTAAGCAATCATAAACCTACGCATGCAACCAAAACTGATATCAAGTTCGGCAACTAAGAATCCAACACTACTAATTGCATGGTGAAGCAAAGACAGTGTTTTTGTTGGCAGCAATGTCACCTTTGTCCCAACTCACGATCCCACTGAGGGAGAGGTCAGATCAGAGGTGCTTGATAGCCTTTTTCTAAATGTATTCCCTGTGATTAATCTATCAACTAAATCTGAATGTGAAACGCCTTTTTAGTCATCAAAAGCAACCTAAATAACAAAACAAGATTTAAATCTAAATAGTAGATTTTATTCGAAGAATGCAGCAAAACACATAAAAGTAAACAAAGGAGGTACTGGGCACTTGAGATGGGCCCAACCCAAAAAGATACAGCCTCCTAAGGAATATCAGAGCTGGTGCAAAGCTGGATTCATCTTTATTGCTCAAGAAATAATAGTTACATCAAAAACTGTCTACAAGAAAAAGCTTGGAAATGTGCTGAAATGCAGAGCTAAACTACTGCCTAAAAAATGACTAAAATCGAACTACAAACTAGCTAACTTCTGCCAACAAAATGACTAACTGAAATGAGGCCCTAAGCCTTCTTATTTATACAAATTGAGGACCCCAAGAGTCCTCCTAAACTTTAGGAACTCGGTTGCCAAAACTTGTAGTTAACAACAACTTTACTAGCCCTTGCTCAGCTGCCCTTGTGATAATCGATTTTGTGGCCCTTGAACTCCGAGCTAATGGTGGAGAATTCAAGGTAAGGGCCCATAAATGAAGGGGACACCTTCCTACAAATCCTCTCCACGAATTTGGCTACTAAGTGCTCATTTAAACCTTTGATTTTGTCTCCAAATTGACCAAAAACACTGCATAAAGCACACATTAGACTTGTTGGCATAATGACTAACCCAATTCACTCTATTAGCATAAATATAATAAAAAAAATGCAATAAACTAATGAGAATGGTGGATTAAGTCGAATTAGGAGGATGAATGAGACCATATAATTATCCATTTTTGGGGCTCATCAATACTATGTGTAGAGGTGATTGAATGGATCAATACACATATGGATCATTGTCACCTTGTGCTTCATAGTGAGAGTGGTAGGTAGCTCACCACCTATTATGGTGAATACATGCAAACATATTACAAGATGCTCAAGCCCACATAATATGCAAAAACTAACTTCTAGCACAGATGGGCCAATCTCAACACGAGCAACATTATTACATCATTGTGTTGAGAGCTTGCTAAGTTTTTCCATCGCCCATCCATAGTCTTTCCGAAAAATATTCTTAGAGATGTAAATCAATATTTGATAGGCATGTATTATGGGTTGTATGGGCACAAGGACACTGAGGTGTTGGAGGAGAATTGGATGGGTACACTCAATATGGTGGTGACACATGATCGAGTTTTCAATTTGGAAGATATATTGTCATATGAGTTGCAATGTCAAGTGGGGTAGGAAAAATCATCTTTGAGGGCAAACTAGGCACCAAAATTCTACATGCCTGCATTTCTCTTAGATGGGATCTATGCATAATATGTGTTCTTGAGAGTGAACTGGAACTCGACCCATGAGAGAAGTTTCCAATTTACTTCCGCTACATAGTGTTATCAGAATCAAGCTTCAGAAGCATTTATGACAAATTGGCCAAGCACTTCTCTGCAATTATCTTTCATATGATATTTGAGATTGATCCTCCTTGCATGACCAATCAGGTGAAGGACTCACTCTGAGATACCATGGACTAGTTTTCAGCTCTCGAGGGTACATACATCATATGTTATGGTTGTCAAATATCCCCTCATCTTATGTTGTGATATGTGACCAACAAGGTGGTCATGCAAGAACTAACAAATCAACTGGACAAGGGGCTGTCAGGAATTCTCCATAGGAGGAAGAAAGCCCCTTCGCCCATATTTCCATTGAGGAACGAATTATACGAGTTAAATATCTTCAAAGAAACATTAACATAAATATAAGAGTTGGAATGCTTACACTTTTTCTGATCCAAATCTTGGCGGGAGGCCCCCAAGATCTAAAAAATTGAAATGGATCTTCGGGGGGAGGCCCCCAAGATCTGAAAGATTTAAATGTTGGAAGAAAATAGGAGAACACACATAAAACCACCAAGATTTTTTTTATTAAAATAGAAAATAACTATAAAAGCTACATTTTGGTGGACTTTCTATCTTTTTACAAAATATGACTTGTTACTTATAGCCTTTTTTGGTTGCAATACCACAGGTAAATTACATGGGTGGGTAAATACCATGGGTTAATGAAAACCATGGGTGGTTGTCACTTATAATACCATGAGTAAATTCCATGAGTGGGTAAATACCATGGGAGGATGAATATTAAGGGTGGATGCAACTTACAATACCATGGGTGGATGCTACTTACAATATCATGGGTGAATTCCATTGGTGGATACATGGGTGGATGCCACTTACAATGCGATGGGTAAATTCCATGGGTGAATGCCACTTACAATGTGATGGGTAAATTCCATGGGTTGATCAATACCATGTGTGGATGTCATTTTCCATTCGGATCATTTCTCCCTCCTTAAGAAGCAATGGTCCCCACTACATGAAGTTCCCTCCTGAGAAGCCTTTGTTGAATATGAAGATCCACTGAAGAGTAGGGTTTTGTGTGGTCAACCCATAATTGTGATGAACGAAGATCCGAGGATAGAGATACCCTGTAATGCTTGTGACCAATTGTGATAATGATAGTGTGTGGCCTAGAAAATAGACTTTGATGAAGTGTGGGTTTGTGGATGACCCATAACCATGAAAAACAAAGATCCGAGGATAGAGATACCATGTAATGCATGTGACAAACTGTGATACTAACATTGTGTGGCCTAGCAAATGGAATTCGATGAAGTGTGGGTTTTTGGATGACCCATAACCGTGAAAAACAAATATCCAAGGATAGAGATACCCTATAATGCTTATAACCAACTATGATACTAACAATGTGCATCCTAGCAAATAGACTTCAATGACAAGGATTTTGTGCGGTTGACCCATAATTGTGATGCTGACTGTTGATGAAGTAGCATGTGCCTACATAGCATGGGGTAGGAGGGAACATATCCAAAGAACCCAAGACGGATCCTAATGAATGTGAAGCAAGTGCCTACTAAAGTGAGGTGGGAGGATATGTCTCCAAAGGGAACCTGCTCTGAATGCTACTCTAGATTTAAAATGGGCATAACTTGGTCAATATAACTCATAATATTTATTATAACATGTTTTTGGAAACAGAATGATCATTTTACATCTTCCCATTTGAATGAAATCCCTATCTGGACAATGTGGAAACTCAAATTCGCACTACAACTATCCCGGCATTACAAAAGTTCTAAAAAAATAGTTGATTTTAAATCAATGATATCTCCCTCATACAAACTCTGATTCAACTGATATATATATTTTTTTTGATATTTTTTCACAAGGAATCTCGATATGATTTGCAAACTCCCTGCAAAAAAATCCCGCAAAAAAATAAAAATAAATAAATAAAATATTTCCTTTGTGGAGGTCATAGCACGTGCATGAAGTTTGTTGAAGATTGTTGCAAAACTTTGAAACTGAATTATGTGTCAAACCCTCATTCCCATGGAAATGTAACTAGATTATGATACCATTGATCTAGATCTTGGGAGGAGGCCCCCAAGATCTAAAACATTGAAATGGATATTTGGGGAGGAAGCCCCCAAGATCTGAAAAATTGAAATGCCAGGAGAAAAGCGGAGAACACCTAGTAAAAAAAACCACATTTTTTTTATTATTAAAATAGAGAATAACTATAAAAGCTACATTATGGTGGAAAATTTGTCTTTTTACGAAATGCGGCTTGTTACTTATAGCCTTTTTTGGTTACAATACCACAGATAAATTCCATGGGTGGGCAAATGCCATGGGTGAATGAATACCATGGGTAAATTATATAAGTGGATAAATACATTGGGAGGATGAATAACAAGGGTGGATGCCACTTACAATACCATGGCTGAATGAATACCATTGGGGGATTCCACTTACAATATCATGGATAAATTCCATGGGTGGATAAATACCATGGGTGGATGAATACCATGGGTGGATGCCATTTTCCATTCGGATAATCGCTACTAAAAAATTTCATGGATATTATCCTAGAAGAAGTCAGGCAACACTGTGAAAGGATTGGTCAGAATACGGGGTATTCATCAATTTCTATAGTAGAAGATGATAAGTTAAAGAACTAGTACAATGAAAACATGGAGGCACATCCAGGGATGGAAACCAGTTCACCCCATGATCCACTAGCTCAATACTTGTAGGTACATGAGGAGGAAGATATACCCCTCAAGTAAGGAAATTAACTCCGAAGAAAAGGATCAGGTATGACTTGATAGGTGAGAGCAACAAGAAATGGAAAGTCAACCCTTTAAACAAAGGCTCTATTCAAGTAGAGCAGGATAGGAGAGAAACAAAAGAATAAGAGGAGAAGTCGATGTAGGATGAGGTTCTCCAGAAGAAACAACACTAAGAAGAAGAAAGGAGAAGGATAGAAGAATAATAGCAGAGAATGTCTGAGGAGGAGGAACAAAATAGAGACTAGAAGAAGAGAAATTGACTCAGATGATTGAAGAAGAAGCGTTATAGGAAGAAGATACCATCCAACCCATGAATGATAAACCAGGCACTCCAGAGGAACCTCCCCTTATAGGTGGTCATCTTCCATTTGGGGAAATGGGGATAACACCTCCACTGGTTGACAAAGTCATGGATGTATGCAGTGTAAAGTTTGATCAACTTAAGAAGAGGATCGTGCAGAAGAGGCATAGATACTTCCCCAAGGATCCTCAAAATCTAGTCTCAGTTTCTACAAAGAAGTTGATAACCTCCAACACCAAAATGAATCTTATAGGTATCATGGCGAAAAATGTTACATTCACTACAATGACACATGATAATTATGAATACTTGTTGAATGAGAATTCAAGACTAAGAAGAGAAATTGTTGTGGTGAAGAAATAGGTAGAACATCTTGTGGTACAAAATCAATGGTTGTCATAAAAAATCTTTACCACTGCTAAATAGAAATCAACCATGCATGAAGAATTGGGGCCAATGGAGGACACCATGGGACGATTATACGATGAGATGATTCTTCTTCAGCAAGTGGTGTTTCCTCTTGTTGGCATACGGAAGAAGGCATAAGAAGTGGTGAAACTCCTGAAGGTAGAAAATAGAGCAGCAGATCATCATCAGGAGTGGGTTGTCAAGTATCCAGATGCTCTGTAACATTTATAGAAGAAATACAAGATTGTCGCATATATGCATAGAGTTCAGTGAAGACTCCACAACCAAAACTACGTGTGTCTTGGTGAACAGTTGATTAGTATCATTACTACATATAATTGAGTACATCACGGTTTTAATTCTCTTACACAGAAGTATGGGATGCCTTCAATAGGTACAATTGAAGCAATCATAGGCAGGGAGATCATCTTCCCGAATATTAGACAGTACATCAAGTACATCAAGCACGAAATGGAATAGGAAGGCTTGGAGGTAACCAAAGACATTATTCTACAATACACCATTGCACCAGTTAAAGCTCATATAAACTTTCATTTCTATGGAATAATGTATAGTCAACCTACAATAACATATTGATGAAGGCATTGGAGGTAAATATGTGCTACAATGGAGACTTGCTAATACAGGTCAAAGACATCTCAACATAGTTCAGAGCATGGCACACTTACATTATAAATGAGCTCCATGTAGAAGCAAATGACTTATCAATTTAATGAGTCTTTGTCCCATTATCATTTTGTCTTATATAGTCATTGTCTCATTTGTAGTTTGTCTTATGTAATAAATGATATGGAATGGAGTCCAAGGGACACATGTGGAATGTGAATATTGACACATTGGAATGTAATGAGTCATGTATAGAATATGAACAATCATAGAAGTCAAAGAGTCATGAGGAATCTCAAAGGTCATTGTTATTTGTTATAAATAACTCCTCATAACTCAAGAAAAGGCTTTTGGAGGGCTTGGATTCTAGAGGTATTACCCTAAATTCTCTTGTAATACAAGGAGATAGATCATTCTTTGGAGAAGCAAGTTTTGGCTTCATATTCCACTATTGGATATAATGTTTTATCTATGTAATAGTGTACTTAAGATCTTGCATTTTTAATCAGAAGCTTAATGAGCCGACAATTCTTCGTACATGTATCATAGATATAGTTGGACTATTTTGGTTGTGTTTATCGTATATGTTTCTTTACTTACACACTAAGTTAATGAACTAACTTGTTGCTTAGCTATGGTTATTATTGAGTGAGTGTTGTTATATTTTAATGATTATTGTTTATTATGTGGAGTAATCTATAGGTATTCAACAAGCCTTTCTCTATCTTCCTAAGTCCCCCTTTAGGATAATATGATTAATTTTCTAACCATGGATCATTTCCCTCACCAGACATGGAAATGTACCTCGTACACCTTACATTGCCTATCTCGTAAAGCTCGCATTCTTTTTTCCCCAAAGAGGTGTTGTGTTCTCTTGTGTTTGATCATAATTAAGACATATCTTTAGAAAACCTTTTCCAATTGGTGGTCAGATTGTATGACCAGATGGGACTCCTACACCAAATGGTGTGATGTCTAATTAGGACTTCACATTAGGGAGATTCCCTTACAATGTTGGTAGCATCCAACACCATCAACATCTTTAGTGCCAGAATCAAGTCTAGATGACAAGCTAAGCCTGTGAATTTTGTTTGAATCGCTTAAATTTAATGGCTTCATCCCATATCATAATGTCGAGGTGTTTTTATGAAGCTTTAGATCTTTCAATCCCTGCGAAATTTTTACATAACTTGTGACATCTTAAATTTGATGGTAATGGTCCAACAACCATCCTTAATTACGTAATTGAATTCCTTCAAAAAAAATCAAGTGGAGTTTATTATGAAGAAATCCCCATATGGTTTTTTACCCTTACATTAGATGGTCATGCAAAACAATGGTGATATTCTCTACCCATTGCTTCTATTTCATATTTCAAGAAATTGGTTATTGAACTTCATCATTTTTTTGAAAAATGTGAATATCAATATGTTCTCAATGAAATTGATCAACTTAGAATGGAACTAAATGAATCTCTTGAACATTTTGCTGATCGATTCCTTCATCTCTATTATGAATTTTTAGATGAGGATGTGGAATGGGAATTCTTGGATGAGAAGTTTCATTTCCTAGTCCAAATGTCAAGGAAATATTTTTAACCTAATTCATTATGCCCTCTTTATCTAAAATAATTTCAACATTTTGATTAAGAACCAAACTTTCCTTTTGTATGATGTCCTCCTCCTTTTGATGTTTCATGTTTTGAACCTAAATCGATCATTAAATTTGAAGACCAGTTCTTTGATGAAGAATTATTATTTTCTCACATCTTTCCCCTAACGATGATCCATAATCTTATCAGTCAACCATCTTCCAATATTTATATTCCACCAGTCGATCCTTCACCCATTAATCAAATTGAACCCTTGGATCATCATGACCCTGATGATTTCCTTTGCTCTGAATCATACGTTGATTATTGTTCAAGTAATATGGATGAATCTATTTTATTACATGAAGATTTAGATTTGTAGCAATTTAAAATGGAGTCTGATGCAATTGTCAAAGATTTTCTTTCAGGTATACTTCCTTTTGATCAAGAAGATGGCATGTTTCTCATTGAATAATTTTGTAGTAATATTGAAAATCTATCTTCTTTTGAATTTCAAGATTTAAATAACGAATCTTATTTTGATAAGAAGTTGACCATGATTTTTTAGAATTCGGAGTTAATCTAGGTGGGTAGGAAACTTCACACTATACGATGGTTATGACAGGTTCCTATCACCATGAGGGTATTTGTGATTTCGGTCAGTTCATGATTATTTTGAACAATTTTATCACTTGTGTCATCACATGGGATATTGATTCTTTCATGAAGGATGCTTACTTTCTTCACTTAAAATTTTTCAACCCCTAAGGGAGGAAATTTAATTTTGACTAGTGAACTTCCACTACTACATCCCATACCAAGAAAATGTCAAATATGTGAGGTATAAATAGGGAATAATTTTAACGAATCTATTTCATCATCCATCAGAGAATCTCTTGTGCATGATAGCATGGACCATGGTCAATCTGTTAATATTTCTTATGACATGGATCTAACTTTGTTTAGTCTTTCCTATCTGCCTTTCCCTAAAGTTTGTTTTGCATGATCCCATCGCAAACTCATTAGAATGTTCTTTTCTATCAGGACCCATGTCTCATGGCATGCACTTGCATGTCCTTCATAAGTCTTAATTTATTGTAGAATTGGTAGCTTCTACTATTCTTGAGTGTTTCATTTGAAAGAGTAGTTGAATGTAATATCCCATTGTGGTTGCACTTCTTGTTTCCATTGGTCAATGCAAGTGTTTTCATGATTTCTCGTATTTACTACATTGTTGTTTGTTTTGGTTCTACGTGATCACATCCTTTGGTCCTAAGGCCGAGAGAAACTTCTATGGCTGCATTGGAAATTCCACTTTACATGACTTGGCCTTGTAATATTTAGGTTAGGGTAGGATAGATTGCATGTAGTTAGATTCACTGCATTCTTATTGTGTGTTTTCATATTGCATGTTTCAATGTTATTCTCTTGGTTTTGTTTTTCTTTGAATAAAGTTGATTTTGAGTTTTGAGATGAAGTGGCTAATATTTTTTGAATGGAAAGTTGTAGTAAAATGCAACCCTTGGCTTATTTGTTACCCTCTTCCTTGATTTGGTTTATCACTTTCAAGTCAATGATTTGTTTCGATGGAAAATATGATCTTTCAGCTAAGAAGCTGTAAGAAAACCACGAGGTCCACATATTTTTAGAATTCTCTTCCCTATACTCGATCCTATTTATGAATAATTTGTTCTTACTTATCTATCTGTGTAGAGTAATATAAGCGGAAAAATATATAGCGAACAAAGCATCAGAGGTATAAAACCTGTCCCTAAAGGAACAACCTCTTCTTCTTTCTGTAAGTCATGATCCATTTTATTCTCGTCGAAAATAATAAGCGCGTGTTGAAAATAATAAGTGCATATGCACAACCTATGAAAAGAAAAGAAAAAAAGGTGAAAAAAGAGAAAGGCTTCTTTCACAAGGAGGTGAAGCAAGTGACTTCGTCAGGGTATTGTGAGGCTCCTTGGCAGCGAAGCAACAATTGTGTTTCTGAAACAACTTTGTTGGGGTACTGTCTAGGCCTGCTAGTAGCAGAGTAATGAAAGAGATGTAAAAATCATACTTTTATTGTTTTTAATTTACCATACACTATTACCCTTACTTAAAATAACAGGATAATGATATGGCTTGTTATATGTTGTGTTACCCCGAGTAAAGGAAAAGAGAAGACTATATCTTTAACCAGGTAAGAATGGGGAGCTAAGGTAATCCACTAAATAAATCAATACTTCCTGGATAAATGAGACTTTTTGCCTTAAACAAAACCATTTTATAGAAGTTTGGGTCCTCCATATGTGTTGCCAAGTGTTGTCGTTGTGATAACGACCCTCCAAAAGTTTTTCTTATGTCAATTTTGGAGCCTACATCAACTATCATTTCAAGCTCCTTTATTTCATCGTGTTGTTTGATTTTCTATTATTTTGTTTTCTCCTAGTGTTGCAACAACCTAAGTCAATGCCTCCTAAGTGTCGCCACTTAACCATTAGAAGCACTTGATTTAGTTAGTCCATGGTTGGGTGAACTCACCACATATATTAACTTAGAAAATTGTCTTCTCGTCATGCACTGTAACAACCCCAAGTTAAAAATCCATGTAATAAAGTTAATAAAGGAAAAATAAGAGCAAGGTCATGGGAGATGTATTCCAAGTTGAATTTTGGGAAAAACATCCTAGTGGGTGCTCATTTGGTTTATTATGACTGAAGGGAAATTGGCAAAGGAAATGGCAAAGGCTTTGGAAAGGAAAAAGGCAATAATTGGAATTTTATTTATGAAAATAATGGAAATTAGAAGAAAAGGAAGGTGAAAGGTCACAGGTTACATGTGAGGAGGAAAATGAAGGAAAATAATGGAAATTGAAGAAAATAAAGGTCTAATTAATAAAAAGGCCTCTCAGGATCAATTCACAACCTTTTGTCATTTTTATCTTGGAGCTCTCTCTATTCTCTATATTCTCTCATACTCTTGCACATTTAGAGCACTCTTGGAGCACTTTAGCATTGGAGGAAGGAAGGACAAGAAAGCAAAGGGAAGAAAGGATCAATCAAGGAATAGTTGGATCAAGCTGCTACAATGGGATTACTTGTAAGTATCGAGTTACATGTATTATTTCCTTACTAGTTTTGGCATGCATGGTATATGCATGTGTGTGTTTGGTTCTCTTGTTTTCATTGGCATGGGTTTTTCTAGGTGTGAAAGGGGTTTAAGCCTTACTTTTCCATTTCTGAATAGCCATGGTTTGGTTGATCTAGATTGCCAGATGGTTTCGAAATTAAGTGAGGTGATCTCCATAAAAATCACAAGGCATAGTAATCCTTGGATCGGTAAAGGTGGGATTGTGGTAAAGTCTGATAATGTATACTCTCATTGGGCCTAGGAATCCTTGACTGGTAAATGGCGAGATATATGGTAAAGCCTAAGGGTAGATACAAAAAAATTCCTCACAGTTTAGGTGGATATATCTAGAAGCATCCACGCTTGTATAGACCTAGTAATCCCTGGACCGGTATGTGGTGGGATTGCGGTAAATCCTGGGAGTGTACGTTTCTTGTTTGGGTCTAGGCATCCATTGGTGGGATATACGGTAAAGCCTGATTGTATAGGTGCTTGCTTCCAGCCTAGAAATCCTTAAACAATTCTAGTAGGATATGTGATAAAGCCTGAGAAGCATGGTTAGTTGTGTTGTGAGTCCCACATTCATGCTTGGAATATGGCATAGGGTTGATTAGATGAAAGAAATATTTGGTTCAACCCAATCTATGGTCTGGTGGTACATGGAAGTCCCTGACTTGGTTGCATATACATATGTTAATAAGATATATTTTCCTCTTATGTTCTATGTGTAAATGTACTTGTTATTATGTGGCTATGATGGCTTTTCTATTATTATTTTTCATCTGGTTATATGTTGGTTACAAGCATGGTTTCATGATAATTTTGAGTTATGGATCCCATAATGTTTTGGATAGTAGATGAAATTTTAATGAATAGATGACCTAATAGATGATAATGCAGCTGTGGTGAGAGGGAATCCAACCTTCTTGAAAAACCTCAGATAAGTATGAGGCCCTTATGTTCAGATGTTTTTTTATGACATGTACATTACATGCTCATTATCTATTTGATGAAATTCATGTCATGGTTTGGATGGGTCAAGCTAGGTCCTTGTTCAAGTTTTTCATTAGAGGCGTTGTTTCCTTGTTATTTATCACTTTTGAGTGTTTCATCAAGTTCTATGCAAAGGTCTGGATCCTATCCCTAAAAAAATGGCTTAGATCTCACAGATGTTAGCACAAAACTAGCTGGAAAAGATTGTAGTCGCTGGGAAGCAGGCATGTGGGAACGACTGGAGGGTTTTAGTCACATGGACACCTTGTCATGGGAGCGATTGGGTGTTTAGTTTAGTGAAAGGCTAAATGAACTCAGGGATTCGGAACCTAGGGTGGTTATTTAGCTCTTGGGGGTCCTGTAGCACCTAAAGGAGGTCTGTAAAGTTTTGGTTCGTCAGTTCCACTTCCTTAACTGTACTTAGGGAGTTGAATCATATCATAATAACTCTACATGACATATTTACCCTGATGGACCGATTAGCTTGGGTAAGTGTGGGAGGAGGGTGTTACATTAACACACTTGAAAAGCACTCAAAAGCACACAAAAAAGCAAGAAAAAGTGAGAAAATAACTCAGAAAAGAAAAAGCACACTCCAATTTGGTGAATACATGCACCCAACTTGAGCACACTCCTTCAGGTTGAAGAAGTGTGCCCTCCTTGAGCACACTCCTTTGGGTCGAAGAAGTGCACCCTCCTTGATTGCACTAATTTATGCTAAGCAAGTACACCCTACTTGAGCACACTCCTTCGTGTCAAAGACATGTGATCTTTCTGGGTGCATGCATGAGAAACTTGTTGCATGTGGGTGCCTTCCTAGAAAATAGGAGCCCACGTAAATTCCCATAACTATCCTTTCAATAGTCAACAAGTGGTGCTCATGCATGAATCAATTTTGGATGTTAAATTCTTTAAATCAACTTAGTTAACCATTCATTTAAATAATCATTCCATCTTAGTTAGGAAAATTGGGAATAAAGAGATTCTTCATCAACCAACGTTACTTAAGTTTTGCATGTCAAACATTTTCATTGTCTTTCATGATTTCACTATCATTCTTACTTTTCTTGTTGTCATTCCTCTAGTTTTTAGTTTGTTTTCTAGTGTTTATGCTCAATATCCATGCTGCAAGTGTTAATTTGTTGTCGCATGTAGAAACTCTTCACATTGTTCAACCCTTTCATATTCCACCATGAATACGACAACTACTATTTGACCTTGTAAATATGTATTCTTCTCATCTTAATAATTAAATATTTCCATTTAAACTTGTTTCTGAGCTTCCAACAGGTAGATCAAACTTCTTGAACTCAAAGCTAAGTCAGTCTCTAAAACTGTGCTAAAAATGATCAAGTTTTCCTCTTGAGTACACTTCATCACCACGAAGAAATGCAGCCTCACTTAAGTGCATGAGCGCATCATGAAGACATGAAGCATCTTCCTTCAACCCTTCGTACTGTGACAATGTGCCTTCCTTTCCATTAAGCACATGACTGCATTATGAAAGCCTAAAGTTTGGTTAACCCATTCCTTCATCCCTTAGGAATGCAAAAGTGTGTCCTCCCTTTCTCCTTGAGTGCATGAGTGCATGGTGAAGGCCCAAAGACCCAACAACTCACCCATTCAACCCTTCAAAGTGCGAACGTGTGCACTTAATGATTTTTTCCACTTGCTTGAGTGCACGAGTGCACTGTAAAACCCTGAATGACCCCTTACACCCCTTTGTTCTTTGAAAGTGCACCCTCCTAGTTTGTATGCCCATTTCCTCATGCATGCAAGTTATTTTGTGTTGTCATTCATAGATTTTCATATCTAGTTACATGTGATGGCGCTTTGTACGTGATTTTCATATATTGTTGCATACGTAGGTTATTTTAAGATAATATTATCATTATGAGTGTGTTCCCCAAAGAGGTGTTCATGCTACAAGTATTTTCACCCTGTCATCATCAGTTGGAGCCATGTCACCTCAGAAAGTGGCCTCCAAAGAAATATTAAAGAAAGCATTGATGAACCTATCAAAGTTACAAAGGAAAACATTCCCATATATGCATAAACCCATCGCTTTATTCATAAGAATACAAAGGTCACATGGAGAAAAATATACAACACATTCATGCAAGAAAATTGTGTGGAGGATTTAGAAGATGTGCATGCATAAATCAAAATCAATAAGTCTAGGATGCATAGGATTCCATGCATATTATCGGTTAATCCATGTGAAAAGGTGATTAATGGATCGTTACAGATATGGATGACTCTTTCCTTGTGGTCTATAGTGAGAGTGGTGGTCAACTCGCCACCTATTATGGTGAAGAGATGCAGATATCTTACAAGATGCTCAAGCCCACAAAATATGCAAACACTGACTTCTACCACAGTGGTCCAATATTGACATGAGTGATATTATTAGAACCTTGTGACGAGAGCCTACCAAGTTTCACCATAACTCATTCGAAGTCTATCCAACAAATATTCTCATAGATGTATATCAGTATTTTATAGCCATGTATTTTCAGTTGTATGGGCATAAGACCGCTTAGGTGTTCAAGGGGAATTTGATATATACACTTAATATGGTGGTGAAAAGCGACCGAGTTTTGAATTGGGAGTATATATTGTCATATGAGTTAGAGTGTCAGGCAAGGTGGGAAAACCATATTTTATGGCGAACCAGGCTCTAGAACTCTACATGTATGCATTTCTCTTAGATGGGATCTATGCATAGTATGCATTCCCAAGATTGAACTGGAACTGGGCCCTTGAAGAGAATTTCCCAGCTTACTTCCACTGTCGAATGTTATCAAAATTAAGCTTTAGAGGCATGTATGACAAATTGGTCAAGCACTTATTTGCAGTTACCTTTTATATGATATTCAAGATTGATCCTCCTTGCATGACCATTCAGGTGAAGGAGTCACTTCGAGATGTCGCAAACTGGTTTGAAGCTCCTCAGGGTACATACATTTGATGGTTTGGCTATAAGATATCCCCTCATTTAATGCCATAATATGTCACCAACAAGGTGGTCATTCAAGAAGTAGAAAATCAGTTAGATAAGGGGTTGTGAGGAATTATTCATAGGAGGAAAAAAGCCCCTTGGCCCATCTTTCCAATGAGGATCGGATTATACAAGTTAAGATCCACAAAACTAAAAAAACATAAATATAAGAGTTAAACCGCATGCACTTCGCCACTAAATGCTTTCATGGATATGATCCCAGTCGAGTGGTTAGACAACACTATGCAAGGATCGATCACAAAACAGGGTACTCATCAATGCCCACAGTAGAAGATGAGAGGATAAAGAATGGGTACAATTCGAACGTGAATTCACATCCAAGGATGGAAAGTAGCTCCTAAGAAAAGGACCAGGTATGACTCAATAGATGACAGTAGCAAGAAATGGAAAGCCAATCCTTTAAACACACGAACTATTCAGGAAGTTTAGGAGAGGAGAGAAAAAAAATAGTAAGAGGAGAAGAGGAAGCAGGATGAGTTTCTCCAAAAGAGGAACATGTAACAAATGCATAGATACTTCCCTAAGGATCCTAAAAATCCAATCTCATTTTCTAAAGAGAAGGTGATAACCTCCAACACCAGAAGGAATCTAAGAGATATTATGGCGAAAAATGTTTTATTCGCTACAATGACACAAGATAATTTTGAGTACTTGTTGAATGAGAATGCTAAGTTGAGAATATTACTTGTTTTGATAAAGTAACATGAAGAACATCTTTCAACGAAGAATCAATGATTGTCATCTCAAAGCTTCAGTATTTTCGAATGATAGTCAGCCATGCAGGAAGAATTGGGACCAATGGAGGACACCATGGCGTGATTATACGATGAGATTATTCTTCTATAGAAACTAATGTCTCATCTTGTTGGCATATAGAAGAAGGCACAGGAAGTGGTGAAGCTCCTCAAGGTAGAAAATAGAGCAGTCGATCATCTTTAGGAGTGGGATGTCAAGTATCTAGATGCTCTACAACATTTAGAGAAGAAATACAGGATTGCCACAAAGATGGATAGAGTTCAGTTGAGGCTCCACCACCAAAAATACATGCGTCTTGGTAAATAGTAGATTAGTACCATTGCTTCATATAATTGACTTCACAATGGTTTTGAGTCTCTTACACAAAAGCATGGAATTCCTTTGATAGGTACACTTGAAGCAATCAGTGAGAGGGAGATCATCTTCCCAGATATCAGATAGTACATTGAGCAGATCAAGCAGGCAATAGAACAGGAAGGCTTGGAGGTAAGCAAAGACATTATTCTACAATAAGCCATTGCACCAGTTGAAGCTCATTATAAAACTTTCATGGCTATGGAATAATGTACAATCAACCTCCAAGAACATATTGACAGATGCACTGGAGGTAAAGATGTGCTACATTGAAGACATTCCAATATGGATCAAAGACATATCAATAACGTTCAAAGCATGGCACACTTACATTACAAATTAGCTCTATGTAGAAGCAAATGAATTACCAATTATATGAGTCTTTGTCCCAATATCATTTTCTCTTATATAGTGGTCATCTCATTTGTACTTTGTCTTATGTAATCAATTATATGTAATGAAGTCCAAGGGACACACGTGGAATGTGAATAGCCACACATTGGAATGTAATGAGTCGTATAGAATATGAACAATCATAGAAGTTAAAGAGTCATGAGGAAGCTCAAAGGTCATAGTTACCTTTTATAAATAGCTCCTCATAAATTAAGAACAAAGCCTTTTAGAGGGATTTGATTGTAGAGGTCTTGCCTTGGCTTCTCTTGTAATACATACGAGATAGATCATTATTTGGAGAAGAAAGTTGTGGATTCATGTTTCACTATTGGATACAATGTTCCAACTACGTAACAATGTACTTGGGATCTTTCACTTTTAATTAGAAACTCAATGAGCCAACACTTCTTCATACATGTATTGTAAATATAGTTGTACTATTTTGGTTATGTTTATGGTATATGTTGCTTTACTTACATACTAAGTTAATGAACTTATTCGTTGCTTAGATATGGTTATTATTGAATGAGAGTTGTTATGCTTTAATGATTGTTGATTATTATGTGGACTAATCTTCATGTATTCAACAAGCCTTTCCCTATCTTCTCAGGTCCTCATTTAGGATATTACTATTACTTTTCCAATTGGTGGCTCGTTTCCTTCACCAACTATGGAAGTCTCCCTCATACACCTTACATTGGGTGTCTCTCATAGATCACATTATTGCTACCCCAAAGAGCTGTTGTTCTCTCTTGTGTTTGATCATAACCAAGGCATATATTTAAAAAACCTTTTCCAAACATTGGTTGGACCATATGACCAGATGTGACTCCTACACCAAACAATGTGAGGTCGAATTGGGACTCCACCTCAGGGAGATCCCCTTACAATGTTGGTAGCATCCAACACCGTCAACACTAACTAAGAGAAATATTAAGACTTTGAGGTTAGACAATGTTGGAGAATATGCCTCCAAAGAATAGCTTTCTACTAGGAAGCAGGAATCAATAGGGATTTTATCATTCTTATAAACTTGAACAAAATGGCGTGGCTGAAACAAAGAATAGAACTATTGAAGAATGTGTGAGGGACATGATACATGATCAATATCTCACTCAATTCCTATGGGGAGAGGCATGTAAAACAATTTTTTACTTGTATAACAAAATATCTCACAAGATTCTCAATAACATGGCTCTGGAAGAAGCATTTACACGAAACAATCCAAGTGTGGATCACATTCGAATATTTGGGTGTCTTGTGTATATTCATATACCCAAGGACAAGAGAAATAAGTTGGATCCTACTAGTCTAAATGGAATCTTTGTTGGGTATAGTGCTTCGTCAAAGTTGTATAGAATATATATTAAGTAGGATCACTGAATTGAAGTAATCAATGATGTCATCTTTGATGAGAGTATAACTTACAAGAAATCAAAGTGTGGTTTGGTTGACCTGGATGAAGAAGAGATACCTATATTTGATGATATCTCAAGCGAAAATTACGGCCGAGATTAGACATATACTTAAGAATATGTTGAATGTCCTAGTGAGCCTATACAACGCATGATTATTCCAAAAAAATGAAAGAGGCCTCTTTGGTTGAGAACTACCCTACAAGAAGCAGAAGGACATATGGCATCAGGGACCTTTAGGGAAAGTAAAATACCAAAGAGGTATTATGGGTATGCTGCATATATGAAAAACCTTATTGAAGCGGAACCTTCCTCCTATGAAGATGAAAATAAACATTAAGAGTGGAGGAATGTTATGCAGGAAGAATAGTAGTCCATAATGAAGAATGATGTCTCAGAGATTGTCCCTAAGTCAAGTGAAAAATATATAGTCACTTCAAAATGGATTTATGAGATAAATCACACTACATATGGGATAATTAATAAATACAAAACAAAGTTTTTAGCAAGAGGTTCCTCATATAAATAAGTGATTGATTACGAGGAAACCTTAGCTCCCACAACTAGATATACAATAATAAGATCTCTTGTTTTTTTGGTTGCAAATGTGGGATGGAACATCCATCAAATGGATGTCAAGACAAATTTATTGAATGGGACCATTGATGAGGAAGTTTACATGGAGCAACCTCAAGGATTTGAAATAAATTAGAGGGAGAATCATGTCTGCAGATTGAAGAAAGCTCTATATGGCTTAAAGCAAGCACCTAGATCTTGGTATGCATGAATTGATGCACACTTAGTGAGACTTAGCTTTACCATGAGTACTACAGATCCTAAACTATATATCAAGGTGGTCCAGGGTCAACTAGTTATCATACTCTTGTATGTGGATGATCTACTAGTCATAGGTGTAGAACATCTGATTCAAGAATGTAAGAAGCAGTTAGTAGCCAAGTTTGATATGAAGGATATTGGGATTATAAATTATTACTCGGGAGTAGAAGTATGGAATAAGTTAGGTGATATATATCTTACTCAAGGAAAATATGTGATCAAGATAATTTAGAAGTTTGGCATGATGGATAGCAAGCCTATGATGACTCCTATGATTACCAATTTAAAGGAGTTGAGGAGTTCAAATTCTTGTTTGGTGGTTCCTACTTGCTATAGACAATTGATTAGGTCCTTAATGTATTTGGTAAATACAATATTGAACATTTGTTTTGCAGTAAATGTCCCCAGTTGGTTTTAGATGGAATCAAAACATGATCATTATATTGTAGCCAATCATAGCCTAAGATATTTTCATGGAACCATACATCACCGCCTCCAGTATACTAGTAATGAAATCCAACTCATGGGATATACAAAGTCATATTGGGGTGGTAATAAATTATACAAAAGAAGCACAATAGGTGGATATGTTAGCCTAGGGTCTTCCATGGTTTTCTCGATGAGCAGAAAGCATGATACAGATTCTTTGAGTAGTGTTGATGTTGAATATGTTGTTGTGAGAAAAGTCTATTAGAGAGAACTTTGGCTCAGGAATTTCTTATCAAACTTATTTGAAGGACTACTAGGCCCTACACGGATACATTTTGATAATGAAAGTTGTATAAAATTGACAAAAGACATGATGTTTCATGCTAGGACAAAGCATATAAATAATAAGTACCACTCTTTCAAAATATTGGTACAAGATGAGGTTGTGGAGATGCATTATATACCTACATATGAATGGGTAGTAGACATATTGACTAAAGTGTTACCAAACAAGAAGCTTTAGTACTTGAGAGGTATGCTTGGTTTGTGGACATCTCCTCCCTAATTGAGGAGGAGCAATGTTGGATACTTCTTGTGTTTATGGTTCATGCACTAGACTAGGACTAATAGCTATAAGTCTTAGTGAAGGACAAAAAGAAATAATGAAGTCTCGAGGATTGGATAAGAATCTGAGATTAGGAATTCTTATGGATTGTATAATCCAAGAAAAGAAGTTGTTGATCGATACCCTTTGAGGATGAGGTGTTGAAATGTGGCAACAAGAATATTCCAATTTTAAATTTTCCTTGAATTAAAATTTTGAATTAAAATCGAATTTAGTCTCACCAGCTGCTTGGAAATAATTAATTAATTCATTATGGATTAATTAGTTGGAGAAATTCAAGTTAGAAGTCTTTCTAAAATCATGCAATAGTTATCCCTTAAATTAAGGAGATTATCCCTTAATTAAGGAGATAAGGTTGAGTTATATTTGAGTTGTAATTAGTTAGCTCAGTTGATTGAGTTAAGTCCAGTTAAATTAGTTCCAAACTATTTGAGGAACTAATTGTGAGTTATAAGTCAGTTGATGCATGCATGCACTCAACCAGTGTACTCCAGATAACTGAAGATTCCCTCATCAGAAACTCATGCATGTCTATTCTAAGAAAGACCCAGTTGAACTAAATTTCAAGGACAATGTACTATTAGTTGCATGTGTTTTCCTATAAAGGAAACTAATGGATGTAGTCAAGGTAACGTTCCTTGAGGATTGTGCAATTTTATAGTGTCTAAGAGCAGTGTTCCACTTGGTTGAAGGTGAATCATCCCATAGGAACAATGCAAGGAAATAGGAGCTTGAAGGGCAGAGAAGAAGGCTTGTGAGAAGCGTTGATTTCCTATGAGCATCTGTGAGGATTGTACTGAGAGCTGGCTAGCTATGAGAGCTAAGGCTTTGTATAATCTCTATGTATTTCCACCTTGTATGATAATACAGATAGTAGGGATTTTAGCTGAGGCTTTCCCCAAATTATTTTCATGTGTATTGTGCATTGATTCTACTTCTTCTGGTTATATGTGTTTAGCTTGATCTATCTCTATCTTTAAGCTTCCACAAATTAATAGTAGAAGTAGATTTAGAATTTTGCTTTGGTATATTGCATTATCGGGTTAATATACAGTTAGATTTTCTACATGGTCTAAGAGGTAGATTTGTAGAGAATTTGCAGAATTTCTACATGGTATCGGAGCCAAGTTTATCAGAGCAGTGAACAGTATATGGAGAAGACAATTCGAAGTTTGAATTTCGAGGTTGCAAGTGCAAATAAAATTCATATCATACTTCAATTGAGATGGGACATTATGCGACTAATTGCCCATCGAAGAAGTCCAAGAAAGGATCCTCGGAAGGATCGGAAGGTAAGGCATTAGCCTCTCAGTTCGAAATGGAATTTACTCTCATCGCATGCATGGTGTCATCGATGATGGGTTGTGTCTAGTATATTGACAGTGGAGCCTCATTCCACATTACCGACAATAAAATTTTATTCAATACCTTGGAGGAGAAAGACCTCAAGATGCGCATAGAGATGGTTGACAATGGAAAGTATAGTGTTTCAGGAGTGGCACGATTGCTTTTTAAAGGGAGCATGGAGCTCCTATCACCTTGACAAATGTGAAGTATGTTCCTGGACTAAAGAAGAACTTGGTATCGGTCACGATGTTGGTGTCTTCAGTAAAGGAAATGTGTTCCTAAGACACATAGCTACAGGTCAGACCAAGAGGATAGGGATTCAGGTGAAGAATCTCTATAATCTAGAGGTAGATGATTGTGCAGCATTGAGTATGAAAGAATAATTGGTGCAAAGCCAAGACATTGGTGAGTTGTGGCACAGGTGATTGGGCCATTTGCATCATGGGGCTTTGAAGATAATGTAGCAGATATCTACAGGACTTCCCGGGAAACTTGAGCAAGTTGATATATGCAAAGTTTGTACCTTGGGAAATTACACCAAGTCTTCCTTTCATGATCGAGATAGTCGAGCAAAGGCTATCTTAGGTCGAGTTCATACTTATGTGTGTGGACCATGCTCGACGGCATCCACAGTGAAGCAAAGGTATTATGTGATTTTCATTGATGATTTTTCTCGTAAATGTTGGATTTATTTCATGCAGAATAAGGACCAAACCTTCTCAAAGTTTTATGATTTCAAATATTTGGTCGAGAAAGAGTCAGGGAAGAAGATCAAGGCCTTGAGAAGTAACAATGGTGGAGAATATTTCTCTCAAGAGTTTAAGGACTTCTGTGCAGCGAAAGGAATTAAACGAGAGTTGACAACACCTCAAAACCCACAACAGAATGGGGTGGCCAAGAGGAAGAACATAACTATTGTAGGGGAAGCTCAGGAAATGTTGCATGACCAAGGCCTACCACTTCACTTGTGGGCTGAGGCATGTAACATAGCGGTCTATTTGCATAATAGAAGCGAACATCGCATACTTGGGATGAAGACACCAGAGGAAGATTTCTCCGGTAAGAGACAAGATGTGGGTCACTTCAAGATATTTGGCTCATCGGTATATTGCCATGTGACCAAGGATGCATGGAAGAAGATTGAGCTAACATCAAAGTTGGAGATACTTGTGGGGTACACTGGTACACCTCACAACAATCGGGTGTACTTGCCTACCAGTCAAAGGACAGTGGTTCGCAGAGATCTCAAGTTTGATGAGCAGAAGGCCATGCGAGTTTCCCTTGAGAGGGAACTCCAACTACAGGCTGTGGAGGAACAGTTGGTTCCTAAGGAGGAGGAGCTTCAGACTGATGCAGAGTAGTTGCATGCAGAGGTTCCAAGAGTGGAGACATCCACTCAAGCAGAGTCTTCCATAGATGGACGAAAGCACACAAGAGAAGTTGATAGATTGTTACAGGATGCGAGAGAGGATGTGGGAGCACCATTTTCTCAGCGTAGACAGAGGAGGTCACCCGAGAGGTACACTGAATACATGGCCCTTGCTGGGGAATGTGTTGAGACCAAGCCATCATCCTTTGACGAAGCAGTGCAACTGATTTGGGTTGATAATATGGTGGAGAAGTATGAATCCATAATTCGTAACAGTGTTTTGGACACGGTTCCGAGATCAGAGAACAAGTCAATTCTGAGTTCCTGTTGGTTTTACAAGGTAAAGAAAGCTGTTGATGGTAGTGTGGAGAAGCATAAGGTAATATTTTTTGCCCATGGCTTTTCACAAGTCGAAGGGCTTGACTATGATGATACTTTTGCTCCTGCTGCAAGGTACTCATCTATCAGATCTATATTGGCACTATCAGCACAGATGGGTTGGAAGATCCATCAAATGGATGTGAAGATTGCATTCCTCAATGGCAAGATTGAGGAAGAGGTGTACATAGAATAGCTGGAAGGTTTTGAGACCTTTAATTGTGAGTCGCATGTGTGCCGACTCAAGAGAGAGTTGTATGGGCTGAAGCAAGCACCTCATGCTTGGTACATCAGGATAGACATCTACTTCATCGGCTTGGGCTTCACAAAGAGTGAAGTGGATGAAAACCTATACAACATCGTGGTGGAAGGTAAGTTGTTGATCATATTTCTTTATGTTGATGATCTCATATTGACTAGTGATGATCTGTTGATCGTGTCTTGCAAGGAGGACCTTGCAAGAGAATTAAAGATGAAAGACATGGGTATCATGCATTACTTTCTTGGCATGGAAGTGTGGCAGAAGTATGGGGAGTTGTTTGTGTCTCAAGTCAAGTATGCGAATGAGATACTCAGGAGATTCCACATGGAGAAGTGCAAGCCCATGCAGACTCCTCTAGCAGGTAACTGGAGGAAGGAGGATGCTACTTCAAGAGAAGTAGTGGAGGCTACTGTGTACAAGCAACTTGTAGGTTCAATGATGTACTTAGTGAACATACGACCATATTTGTGCTATGCGGTGAACCAGCTGAGTTAAGTGATGGTTCAGTCTACCAAGATGTTTTGGAAGGTGGAAAAGCATTTATTGAGATACCTCAGGGACGCATCCCAATATGGATTATGGTATAGATGAACAGAGGGAGTGAAGCTATAGGGATTCACTGATGCGGATTGGGCAGGGAGTCCATCAGATCGGAAGAGCACATCAGGAGGGATTTTCAACCTTGGGTCAATGGCAGTTTCTTGGTACATTAGGAAACAAAGGTTGGTTGCACTCAGCTCAATAGAGGCTGAATACATGGCTGCAAGTCAGGCAGCATGTGGGGCCATCTGGATGCAAAAAATCATAGTTGGTTTGGTTGATCAGAGGATGGATCTAATTGTGATCTATTGTGATAATCAAAGTTGTATCAAACTCTCTGAGAATCCAATATTTCATGATAGGTCTAAGCACATCGACATCTGATATCATCATCTCAGAGACTGTTTAGTGAGGAGGATCATGTTGCTGCAGTATATTTCAACAAAGGAGCAAGATGCTGACATTTTGACAAAGGCATTGTCAAAGTGTAAATTCGAGTTCCATAGAGACAGGATCGAGGTGGCCAATAATCCCTTTCTTGTTGAGAGGAAGTGTTGAAATGTGGCAATAAGAATATTCCAATTTTAACTTGTCCTTGAATTAAAATTGAATTTAGTCTTACTAGCTGCTTGGAAATAATTAATTAATTCATTATGGATTAATTAGTTGGAGAAATTCAAGTTAGAAGTCTTTATGAAGTCATGCAATAGTTATCTCTTAAATTAAGGAGATTATCCCTTGATTAAGGAGATAAGATTGAGTTGTAATTAGTTAGCTTAGTTGACTGAGTTAAGTCCAGTTAAATTAGTTCCAAACTATTTGAGGAACTAATTGTGAGTTATCAGTCAGTTGATGCATGCATGCACTCAACCAGTGTACTCTAGATAACTAAAGATTCCCTCATCAGAAACTCATGCATGTCTATTCTAAGAAAGACCCAGTTGAACTAAATTTCAAGGAAAATGTACTATCATTTGCATGTGTTTTCCTATTAAGGAAACTAATGCATGCAATCAAGGTAAAGTTCCTTGAGGATTGCGCAATTTTATAGTGTGTAAGATTAGTGCTCCACTTGGTTGAAGGTGAATCATCCCAGAGGAATAGTGCAAGGAAATAGGAGCTTGGAGGTCAGAGAGGAAGGCTTGTGAGAAGCTTTGATTGCCTGTGAGCATCTATGAAGATTGTACTGAGAGCCGGCTAGCTGTGAGAGCTAAGGGTTTGTATAATATCTATGTATTTCCAGCTTGTATGAAAATACAGATAGTGGGGTTTTTAGCTGAGGCTTTCCCCAAAGTATTTTCATGTGTATTGTGCATTGATCCTTCTTCTTCTAGTTATATGTGTTCAACTTGATCTAGCTCAATATTTAATCTTCCGCAAATTGATAGTAGAAGTAGATTACAGTATTTTGCTTTGGTATATTGCATTATCGAGTTAATCTATAGTCAGATTTTCTACATGGTCTAAGAGGTATATTTGTAGAGAATTTGCAGAATTTCTACATGAGTTAGGGCATCCGAGACAAGAGTAGTCAAAGAGGAATTATATTCTTTGAGGATATAGGATTGGAAATCCAATATACGAATAGTCCTAAAAGGACATACATGATAAAACTCTAGATTGGGTATGTGCCTTAGAGTTGGTGTGGTAGTTCACGTAAAGCCTCCCAACATAATTCTCTTAATTAAGGATGGACTTGTCTAGTTAAACCTTGCACAATGAGGGAAGATATGTTGGTTTCCATTATTGACTAACTAGGAATGAGTGTGGACCATTTTCCTTTGTTCATACATAGTTAACATTTTTTGGATGTTTGTCATTGGACCATGATGTCCATCAAAGAATTTAGCCAAAATCTAGCCAAACACAATCAATGTCCTAAGAGGAATCTATGGGGAGGGGTCACCAACAATGGTAATAGCAAGTCCACAAAAAATATATAATGAAAAGTGGCACCATGACAATAAGAATTACCAAAGGATGTTTTTGAGCAAGATCTCCCACAATGGTATTAGCATCCTATAAACCTTTTTTTGTTAATTTTTTTTTTTTTTTTTTGGGGGGAGGAGCGGAGGGGGGGGAGGGGGTTAATGCTCCCTTCTAAATATTAATACACTTAAGGAATTCCCAAATTTTAGATATTATAATTATTTAGGAATTTCATTGCATGTGCTATAAAATCTAGGGTTTGTATTGAGTAGCTAGGGTTTGTAGGGTCCCAAGGAAAAATAAGTGTCAAGTGTTATAGCTCCCTAGTATATTAGAAGATTTCCAGCAATCATACTTAGCCAAATATTTCATAACACTAACTAAAGAAAATAGATCATATATTTAGTTGTACTGCATGACTATATGATATGCAAGAATGAGATCCTCAAGTGTTGTTCTCAGTGTACTATAATAATACGAAAGTTGATAGGATTATGTAATAGCTGAAAAGTAATATGGAAGGTGTGGCAAGTTTCCATAGTTAACAAATGACATAAAGTTTGAGAGGTGTTGCAGCCTTCCAAACAACTTTGGCCAAAATAAAAAAGTGAAATTGTTTTAATAAATTTTCTCAATTACAAGTGAACATAAGAAAGTTATATACAATTTTTTTGATATGATAAAAAGATTGTCCATTTCAATGAAAAGAGATAAATAGGTTTTTCATTTCAAAAATTATGAGCACATGAGCGAAATAATTAAAGACAAAAGAAAATGTGGCATTTTCAAGATGACAAAACCAATTTGTTGATAAAAAAATGTGTTTGCATTTTTATAACATGAAGCATAGAAATCTATATAAACCTCTTTAAGTGGAGAAATGTTACTAGAACCATCCTAGATCCATCTTAATTCCCGATCTATCAAGCGCCGAGAGGGATAAAATATCTCGAGGTGAAAACCTCTTTTTGAGTGCAAAACTTGAGGAAAGGTTTGCACCTCGAGAGATTTGATCCCTCTCGGGGCTTGATAGATCCAGAGTTAAGATGGATCTAGGTTGGTATTAGTCATGTGTAGTGAAGGAAAATCTATTGAAGATATGACTAATTTTATCAATAATATGTAAATACATCTAATATTAATATAATCATTTTAAATATGCAAAATAGGTTTGACATTAGTTTAATTTTAAATTTGCTTAGTTACCTTAGTTTATTGAGATGATAAATATCGTTAATAAATTTAATGATGAAAAATGATGAAATAAAAATTTTGGATGCAAGGTGACAATGTAATAGTTTTGAATGATAGAAAATGTGAATAATAAGAATGTAATCAATTACAAATAGTCTGTATTTTGATTAATATCAAACTATTTTCTTCTACTATTCGCATATTCGTCACCCTTATTATTTTTGTCATATTTTCACATCGATTATAAGAAAAGGACAACGGAAATCGTAAACCATATAAATATTTAGCTCAATCTATTGTGGTAAACATCATACCTTGTATCTCTTGCTCTCCAATATTAATAAGTTGATTTACTATAACACAAAAATCAATGTACATTTCCAAACATTTTTTGTGCTTACACTGAAATCAATGCACATTTTGAGTCCAGACACTTTAAATTTAATGTACCATCATACATCCAATTACATCTACACTGAAATCTATGAATTTAATGCAAGAAATAAAATCAGATTAGAAAACAAATTCAACATTGAATTCAATGCATCTAATGCAAATAATCAAATAATATTAGAAATCAACATCCACACTCAAACTAATGCATCTAGTCCAAGTAAGAAAATAGGAATAAAAACCAACGTCTACACTAAAATAAATGCATTTAGTGCAAGCAATGAAATAAGATTAGAAATCACCATCTACATTAAAATCAATGCATTTAGTGGAAGCAATTCAAATAGGATTAGAAGTCTTCTACATTGAAATCAATGCATCTAGTGCAAGAAATCAAATATAATTAGAAATCAACATATACATTGAAATTAATGGATTCAGTGCAAGCAATCAAATAGGATTAGGAATCACCATCTACACTAAAATATATGCATTTGATGCAAACAATAAAATCTGATTAGAAATCATATGTTGAAAAATAGAAGTGCTAAAAATGGCACTGCTATAAATAGTAGTTTGGGTACCAATGCTGGATTGGGCAACAGGGAATGAAAAATGGAAATGTTAAAAATAGAATTTCTATTTTTAGTAGTTTGGGATGGATTCCAATCTTAGTTAGTCCCTAGACTAAAATAGGAATTAAAATTCGAATTTGAACTTAACAACTGTTTGAAAATAAATTAATTAATTCTCCATGAGTTAATTAGTTGTGAAAAATCAAACATGAAGTATATGTGAGGACATGCAATAATTTATCTATTAATTGACGAATTTATCCATCAGTTAAGGAGATAAGGATGAGTTCTAATTTGAGTAGTGATTAGTTGGCTTAGTTAACTGAGTCAAGTTCAGTTATATTTGATTTAAACAGTTTGTTTAAATTAAGTAAGTTCAGTTAGTTAATGCATGCTTGCATATAACTATTGCACTTCAGATAACTGAAGATTCTCTCATGAATAAGTCATGCATGTTAGTTCAGACAGAGACCCAGTTGAGATCAGAGAAGGGATAGTGTACTATTAGTTGGATGAATATTTTTACTATAAAGGAAGCTCATCCATGATGAGGATTTATCTCGTTCAGGACTACGTAGTTGGATCAGAGGTTAGTGAGTGTGTGAAGAGGCCAATTCACACAAGTGGTTGCACTGGACCCCAATTAGAATTGCGTAAAGAAATAGGAGGCTTGGAGGGAAGAAAAAAGGTTAGATAGAGGCCTTTGACTGTCTATGAGCAGCAGAGGTATTGCAGAGAGAGCAGGATAGCTTTTGAGCTGATTTTTGTAATACTGGCTATATTTCCACTTGTATGATAATACAGAGTTGGGGTTTTAGGCTAGGGCTTTCCCTGAGTAAATTCTTTTGTGTTATGTGTGATTGATTTCTCCATATCAATTATATGTGTTCAAGTTGATGTTGCTCATGTTCGATTAAGCTTCCACTAAATTGATTGTAGAAGTAGATCAAGTATTTTGCTTTAGTATATTGCATTATCAAGTGATCTATAGGTGGGAATTTCTACATGGTATCAGAGCTAGTTGATTTGTAGAAAAATTCTACATGGTATTGGATCAAAGGTGATCAAAGCAGAGAACAATATACTAAGAGGAGATTTCAAAGTTTTGAGTTTTGGGCCAAGAGTTTATAGAGTAGATCTGAAAATTTCTGTACAAAAATTTGAGAAATAAATAGCAGATTTGAATTCCTTGTAGAAAAAGACCCAAATTCAAAAAAAAAAAACAGTTGAATCGGAGTTCAGATGAGGGAGATATCGATGATTTAAAATCATCTCTTTTTCCAAAAAATTTTGTGATGGCGGGAAAGTGGAAACATATTGGTGTGCTAGCTAAGAACCTGTATGCACTTGAGGTACAAGATGCATGCAAAGCCTTGAGGAGCAAGGAAAAGGTAAGATTCTTGGTGGTTGAGAGGGAGAGTAAATTACCTCTCAACATGCAGTGCCAGAAGAAGTCTCAGATGATTGTGGAGGAGCTATGATCGGTGAAGCAGCTTCAGGAGGTTGTGGAGTAGCCATAAGTAGAGAAGTTGAGAGGAGATCGAGTAGAGACATCTACTCATGGAGAGACCTCCAGTAGGGAGGAAATTCGAGCCAG
>APFE030165659.1:12837-41103 GCA_000404065.3 Pinus taeda
AACAAGGTGTAAAATGACCCAGTGGAACTTGACATGATGATGACAACCCTTTGAATGATGGTACACTCAGTTGAATGGTGACATGGAACGTCATTTGAACAACTTTGACAAGGGTAAAATCAAACCCTAGACCTAATGCCTGGTGACCAAATTTTGCTTGAAGTCTCACTGAAATGACAAAATTTGACCTTCACACCTTAAAATCACTTTGTAAGAGCATGCTTGATCACTGGAGGAAGGCTGCAAATACTGACACTAACAGACTCATGAGGAGTCTTTCCAAGGAAGCATACCATCAATTTTCATTGTTATGAGTAAACTACATGAAATTGATTAACAAGGAACTATTATTAACTAATAATGCAACAATAAGCATTTTGGTTCATCTCAAGAGGCAGATCATTGTTCCGGAGGCTTGGTGTAATATGCTCAGGAATATGGTTTTGAATATGATGAAGGCATAGCATTTTGAGGCATCCAAATAGTTACAATCAATAAACTCCAACTCTAAAGGCTGTAATGAAGAGGGAACAATAAACCAACTGTTAGAAGTAAAGTAAATTATCAAGCTAGATTCAGACCCTAAGAATGCATAGAATAATTGGCTAGTTTCCATGTCTTTTGCTAATTATGGGGGTAGTAGGTATTTTTTATAGAATCTACACCATTGAGAATTACTTGTTTGTTTTTCTCAAGGATTTTAACGGATATAATAATATAGAGGAAATTAGTATTTCCATTTTGGTTTAGTTGGAAAAAATTTGAACTAGACTCCTAATCTATCTTCACCGTGAGCATGCGAGACTAGTGATAAGGAATTTCAGAGTTGAACCACAAATCCTTTCTCCGTATCACATTGTAGTGGTCTTGATTAGAGAACATAAAATACATAAACATGGAACTTTCTACAACCTAGAAAAAAATGAAAATAAATATATACATTCAAAACCACCTTCACTTTATTTTTTTTCTCAATTTGAAATGGTTGGATTCACGTCTCACAAGCACATTAAATTTCAAAGCTACTCAATTTTCAGCGTAAGCTTGAGAGGAAGACACTGATGAGAGGCCATGAAGAATCTAAATCTATAAAACCCTCAAATCACCTAAATATCATTAATTACCCATGGTAGTGTACAATGGATGCTTCCAGCTGACCAAGAGGCTTTGATAAAATGAGTGATTACCACCCAAGATAATGTCCTCTATTTAAATTGAGATATATATAATAATAGTAATTTTGATTAACAATATGCTTTCAATGAATGAATATCAATAACTCTTTGTAGGTTGTTACCTCGTTAGGGGATTTAATTTTAAGGAATGCAGTAAGACAAAGATCCTTATTTGCAAGGTTAAGATGTACTATTTTGAATGGAAAAAAACATATTACGAGAAGATGAACTTAAGCCAGCTCTCATTTATGCAAGAATGATGTTTTAGAAAATTCAGTGAATTTACCTATTTTTTGTGGTATCATGGTTATATATATTCCTATCTTCACACTAAAGAACAACACCAATTTATGCAGTAGAGGCCTATCCATCCAAATTATTCTCTAGGTGACCTTGTTAGATAATGTATCAGGTTCTTTATAGTAATTGAAAAGTCAGATGGGGAGACTTTCTAGCCTTGGCCGCCTGCTCTAATACAACCTAACATCCTCTTTCAAATGATTCTCACTCTTGTACTCATTTCCTTTCATCTTAGATCCTTATTTTTTCTTATTTCTATTAGCTAATATCTAGGAGCTGCTACAAAGATCCCACTTTGTATTATACTAGTTATCCCTTGGATTTGTTACAAATAAGTCAACTCCATGCATATACAAGATTGTTTATAATTCTATATTTTTATATGTATGGTAAAATACGCTTTTTTTCTTATTTAATCATAATTCCAATGTATAATATAAATGTGTGGACTAGCGTTCTTCAATTTTTGTATCATGAAGAGTGGAATTTTTCCTCTATAAGGTTTGTATGATCATCCAAATACAAAGGATATTTGAACTTGAGCTAAGGGGTTCAACTATTACTCCATGTTATGCATAAATGCTTTCATTTTTTCTTAGGAAGTCCACCATCTATTTGCTTATAATTTCATTCAGAGCATTCCTAGTGATATGGGGCACTCTCCAAATCACCCTGCCCAAAAGCTTCCAACAAAATCACTGACGGTTTGGGGCTCGAAATCTTGTTGAGCATAAAAATAGAGGGTGGATAAGGATGGAAAGTTGCAAATATTAAATTCAAGTTTAAATGGGTTAAGAATTGATAAAAATATTTGTTTCAAGTGAAAATTCTAGAGTCTCATTGTGTAATTGCTTGTCAGGGTAAAAAACAACGAGTAGAAATGCATCTAGAAAATAAATTACCAACTACTTATAAATTTTATTAGAGAGTAATTGGAAGGAAATTTTCTTTATTCAAAGAGGTGCAACTGGGGTTTGAATCAAAATAAAAACATAGAAATAAGAAAAAAAATACCTCTCCAAGATACTTATGAAAAAACTCAGAGCTAGTGGCTCAAATGAAAGCAGTCATGGTGTGGTTCTTGATGGCCTTGGAAAGCATGGTAGTCCTCATACCTGTAGGGCCATAAATACGAACACCCTGTGGAGATATATCACGATCTTCTTGTAAAGCTCATGGTGTGTGAGTGGAAGCTCCATGACTTCCTCAATCTCCTGTTTCTATACATCACAATCCCCACTATCATTATAGTTTACATCTAGTTTCTCAGACTAGGAGAGGGGTGAGATAGAGGAATTGACCTCAGATGGGAGGACCTCCACCATGGAGTTTGAATGTTGGTGGAGGGCTACCGATGCAGAGGGATTTAGGAGCTCCCTATTGATTATTCTCAAATTCCTCACATAGTAGTTCAATCCTATTGTTGAATCCACTATTCCATTGTTCTGGTCAACCATATCCATGAACTGCTCGATCACCAAAGGCACCGACAAGATCCTCCTCACCTCCTCCAGGGCTCTCAACAGTTTTTTTTTTTTTTTTTTTTTTTTTTTTAATCTTCCTTCATGTATTCTTCTTGAATTTTGATGAACTCCATCTGTCTTTGTAACAATTTCAATCAATTGAACAAATTACCTTCATCCATGTCAGAATAAGAATGGGGATGGGGAGGAGGCATACTCATATCTATATTTTCCTATTGGAACCTCAACCACTGACTTCTTATTTATCACCACAACCAAATGAAACCATTTTTGCCTTACCTTGCCTCTCCCTTTTGCAAAAACTAGAACAAACCAGAGGCTTCCTTCACCGAAAGGAAATTGTCTCAGATAAACAAATTGACTGGTATCAATGAAAGGTAAAGGTATTGGTATGTTTATAGTGCATAGAATAGGCCCAAATGCATTGGAATTTTAACCTAAATTTTTTACATTTTTCATATTTTTGGGAAATATTTTCCTCGTTAGTTCATTTAGCTAAAACCCTTACTCTTTTTGGAATTCCTAGTTTCACGGTTAATTGTGTATATAATTTGAGTTATTAAAGGGCTATGAAGATTTGTATTTTTTATTTTTATTTTTGGGGAATTAAAACTATTTCAAGGGGTGTCCAAGTTTGATCGAGACTCACATAGTTTTGGTGATAACATATCATTGGTGGGTATATCGTTCTTTCATCTAACATTAGAGTTTCCCCAACCTAGGCTCAACCTAGTTCAAAAAAAAAGAAAATAAACAATTATATTTTAAGATTTAGATGATAGTAGAGCCTCAATACGCTTGGGTCTTTGGAGTAGCATTCAATAATTGAGCATAATATTTCATGCTATGGAAGGGTCTAGAAATAACAATTGAAAAGAAGATTACCAAAATCCCTGTGTTTGGAGATTCGATGATAGTAATTTGGTAGGTACAAAAAGCTAAAGGTTCACATAGTTTAGCTCTTCCCTCAATTTTACAAATAATTTATTTGCAAATTTGAGATTTGAGCCAATAGAATTCTTTCATGTTTATAGAAATTTAAATGATAAACATGACTCCTTGGAAAACAAAGGAGCTACGATGGAGCAGGGGACACTAGAAGTGGATCAATGTGTATTAAACTCACCCATTTCCTTATTACATTGTATAACATGAAGTTTGATTTTTTTTCATAAAGGTTTACATGGTCAAAATAAGGATCAAGCCATTAATAAAGAGTTTGTTCATGTAAGATCTTCCCTCGACAATTAGAACCTAGATAATATACTGGCGCATGTGAGGATGGATAGCTGGCTAGATTAGTATTTTTTACATAGCAATAATGGGTCTTAGGATTGAAACATGGAAAAGGGATGAAAACAATGGCCTCAAGCCCAAAACGAAACTTTTTTGGCTTACATTGAATGAAAAAGACCATAAATAACAATATAAATCCTCTTTGAGGGATTTTAGGCCTCCATCTAGGATAAGGGTTCCATTATGAGGATTTTCACTTCATATATGGGAGTTAGGGATTATATCTTGGCCAAGGAATGAAAGAGGGCCTTAGGCCTAAAACAAGTCTTTCGCATTTTTAATGTCCATGAACAAGATATTAGAATGTGGGCACAATTAATATGTTTTAGATAATAAGAATGGGTTTTATGGCCTATACTATGGATAGGGAAGGAGAAAAATATCCTTAGTACCTAAACAAAACTTCTCTAGTTCAATGAACATGAATAAGGCCTGAAACCACCACACATATCTTATATAAGATATATCTAGCCTTCATGTGTGTTATGGGTTCTATTTGAAGGTTTTGTGTGCCATATTTGGGTCTTGGGGCCTCTAATTTTGGCCTTAATATCATTAGGAGGTTTTTTGCACCATTTATGGCACTTGGGGCCTTAACCATGGCCAAGGAAGGATCATAAGGTGCTTGGGTCATACTTGATTCTTCCCATGATCAATCTTCTTGAATAAGTATTTGAATTACCACATAGGATATCTCTAGGGGATATTTGGCCTCCATGGGGGATCTTTGTCACTATTGGTATCATTTACATGATAAGGATGGTTTTTGGGGAAGGCATTATCTCGAGGGGAGGAGAAACAAGATATTAGGTCTGTTAGTGTCTGTCAGTCCTGTCAGTCACCAATGGTCAAATGTACTCTTTCAAAATTGTTGGTTAGGGTCCTAGGTCAAATTTTTATAGTTTCAATAGGTTTTCAAATAAAAAATTGATCAATGGTTAGTAAGTCTAGGTCACTGATACTCCCTCCACCTACTCAAAGCCTTCATCACTCATCATTGTCATATCTTGAATTAGGTGTCTTAGGTCATGAAATGGCTAATATGTCATCATTTAGGTCATGGTCTAGGTTTCCACTTCATTTGTCATCATAATGCCATTCATTTAAAGCAAAGGAATCATGTTCATCATTTGAGTCATCATTGAAGGGAGTTAATAGCTTATGAACAAAAGGAATAAATGTAATGGTAACATTTTATTTCAAATAAGATCATGCTACAATCACAACACATCAATTCTCAAAAAGATCAATGATATCACCTACATGACTTACGTAAAAATCAACCTCTAGCTTTTAAAAGACAATTCAAAGCATTTAAATTGTTAATTCCACTTTAATAAGACTTCTCTCCACCATCAAATTGAATTCCAGCCTTCAAGCAACGAAAATTTCCCTTGAAATCCTAAATTACCCTCCTACGCTAAGCTTTTCCTCCTATGCTACGCTTTTGGTATCCATTGCTGCATTTTCGAATTGGAGGCAAAGAAACCATCCACAAGGTTTCATATCAACAATTCTAGTTTTTAAATACCTCTTGGACAAGTAAGTATCAGTTGTCACTCTTCTCTGGATCTATTTTCTCAAAAAATTTGAGTGAAATTCCTTCTCCTACGGTTTCACTGCGTTTTTCATTTCCATGTGAATTTGTGTCAAATCAGTGGTAAAACACTAATTTTCCTGCTCCCCTACACTCATCCACAACTTTCATACTTCCCTAGAAGACTTCCCTTGCATATTCCCCTTCATCTCCTACATTTACCTACAAACTCTAGTCTAGGCTGCCCCATTGACAGTTTCCCTGGTTAGGACCGTGTTTTTGTAATTTCACACCTCCCCCCCATTGTTTTTAATAATTGTCACTTCCCTACGCTCTCTAACATCTCTCTATATCCCCTAAAATTTTCCAATAAACTTACACATGTATCCCTAACCCCTCCATTCCATTCCTTCAACACCACCGTCCATTGTCCCTTGTTTTACAGTCATACCCTATCCCTTTCCTTCCCACTTAGCCATGGTTTTAACCATGGAAACTAGAAACAATGACACTAAGAAGAAAAATTATAATAAGGGTGGGAAAGTGTCCAGGTATGAGCCATCACAGGTCCAAGAAATTATGGCCTCACCCTTCATTAAGAAATCTTTCCAAGATGCTGGTTGCCTAGGTTTCTATGCGAAGATCCAAGAATTAGGTTCCAATGTCAAATTGACAAGCATATTTTCTACCAATTTCAGGAGGGATAAGGCCAACATTTCTGTGGTAGACTTCATCATTTCAATAGATACCATTGCCATATCTACAGGTATTCCAAATCATGGATAAATTTGGTTTAAAGGGATGGATTTAGACATTGAGAACTACAAATCTTTCCTAAAGCCACAGTATAAGGATGCTCCAAAACACATTTTTCCCTTTAGACAATTGCTTGATAATGCTTCATTAAGGAAGATGATAATGAGGTACTTTACCTGTGAAGGAAGGTTTTAAATACTTTATCAGTACCACATAAGCTTCCTAATTCACTTCACAACAATCAAACCTCTAAACATGCCTCATTATTTGTATAGGAGCCTTGCAAGATGAAAAAGAAGGTACAAAGTAAAGGGAAGGATCATCAATCTAACTTATTTCACCATGGCTTGGTCAAGACCATTGTCATCCATCAACTTTTAGAAATCAACATGCGTTGGGAGGCATTCATCCAATCAACTTTACTTTTTCCTACTACTAGTCTACCTAGCAGCCAAGGTACACCATCACCATTGCCAAAGCCACACGAGGTTGGCTCTTCAAGTAAACCAGTTGCATAGTCACCTAGAACATCAATGGAAAAGATACATAGGGAAGAGGTGACCAAAACTTACAATAGAGGGAAAAGGCTTGTGTTTTCTCCTTCAAAATACCAACATGTTGCACCCTTGCATGATGATGAGTAGGCACACTTTAGGGATGACATGCCAGAGCATGAGGAACCCAAGTCACCTGAGGAGATTATAAAGGAAAAGGAAGCAAAAATCAGAGAGCTTAATGACAGACTTTGAAAGGCTAACTTCATGATAGCATTTCTTCAATAGAAGAATAAGAAGCTTCATGTAAATCAACTTTTTCTCACTAAACCTAAGGCAGATTTGGAGGTGGAAGATGGAGAGGTACAAATTAAACCAAGGAGGCTAAGAACAAGAAATCTCAAGAGGTAGAAAGAGCAATAAAGTGAATCATCACCATCACTAGGTCAACAGGACTTCGATGAGCTGATTGTAGTTGATGTTGAACAAGACAAGGAATTTTGGCTTGGCAAAGTGAATGATCACTTGGAAAATATTCTCAAGAGGGCCAACAGGAACACCAATCTCTAAGGGCACATGCCAAGGCACTATTGCAAAAGAAACAAGCTTTCTTAGATTAGGGTAAAAAACATGAAAAAGAGGTTAAATCAAACCCTAATGAAGCTAAGGAGGAGAGAAATCTTGGATCTACTTACTGATGCATCCTTTATTGTCTAACCCATCACACAAGGAGTCAAAGAAACAAATTTCAAGAAATTCTGAAGAATTTTTGTAAATTTTGAAAATTTGGGTGTTTTGGCAATTTTGTGATGTACAAAAGCACAACGAGCTCACACTGCACTTCTTCCCAGGACATCAAAATCATGAATTTCATGCATGGTTGGATAATCTCGATGAGTAAAAGTTAGATATGTACCTGGATTTCCATGTCAGTGCACATGTGGGAAGGAAAAGTCAAAAAACATGCTCAAAAATAGGTTTATGCCATTGTTTTAGACCCCACATTGCGCTTTAGGAGTAGTATTGGGAAAAGTGATTTTTGCAGGCCTAGAAAAGGGATTTTGCAGGTTTATTACTTTGGGAGGCAAGTAGACACACTAAGCTACCATCACCAATTTTTAGATCAGAAAATGGACCAAGAAAACCCCCTCAAAGTTTCCTACAAAGTCCATGGTGCGCTTTTGGTAGTTTCGCTGTGCTTCTGAGCAACTTCGCTGCGCTTCTTTTAGCAATATCATTTTTTGGGTTTTATTAGTCAAAATTGACTTTCCATGATGTAATTAGTCAAATTGCGTTTCTACATGATGTAACTAAGTGTAATAGGGCTTTTAAATTTAAATTATATGTAATTATGATGGTCAATATTGTTATAAAATCAATCAAAGCTAAATGGAGAGTTTGTTTCTCAACCTCCCTAGTTTTAGGTTTGGTTAGAGAAAATGATGTAAACTGTTCGTATCTTGATGGGTTCGACCCTTGAGAGGGGGAAAGTGGTTTTTGATCTATATGTAGCATGATTTAATTCATAGAGAGGGTTAGATTCTGTTTAGTCAAGGCTTTTGGAGCTAGTATACTTGATTTGTAGGAGTAATATATAGGAGTTGCAACTATTATAGTGGGATTCACGTGGTATGTTCATTATCAATGTTTTTTCTTTTGTTATCATTAGTATGAATGTATTTTCCTCTCTACTTCCATCTTAATTCTTTCTTGTGATTGCTTCATAAGGTATTAACCATAATTCTTAAGTATTTTCTCTGTTTTGATTAAACTCTCATATTTTTGTTACAGTTTCCTTTGATATTTGAATTCATGAAACTCATGTTCATTTTGAAACCTTATTTTTCTAATACACAATGACAAATCAAGAATGATAACTGAGCATGCCTACCTTGCCCCATTATATCTTTACAAACTCATCGCTGGAAACCCTTACCTAGCCCTCGAGGCCTAGACCATCATCCATAAAAAAACTTAAAATCAAAAACCTTAAATTGATCTCAAATATCTAGCCTAAAATCCATTCTTTCACTAGTCAAATCCCTGGCTGTGATCATAGAGAGAGCTCTATCTGGTTTGGTAGGGCTAGCTGCCAAATCAAAAGGTTGGTTTGAGGTTACCTCTATTGGTCTCCTTTTTCATCCCTGGGACACTGAGGAGTGCTAACAAGGTCCTAAATAAAGCTTCTAGAGTTGTAGGAACAAGAAGTAATCCTCAAACAACCATGTAGATACTCTCTAAGGAATATTCAGATTTCAACATGGATATGGGAACCATGGCATGCTATTCTACATAAAGAGCCACAAGAATTGTTAGTATGTATGGTTTTCTAATAATAGTGTGCGCACATTGTAAGAATGTGAATGTGCTATTAGAATTTGTGCACATTTGTGTAATGCATGTATTTGTAGAATTATTTATAGAATAATATGGCTTTAGAGTAATCTAGATTTATATTAATTAACCAAGTTTAAATCAATATAGTTTGAATTTAAATTAATAAAATCATTGTCTCTATGAATCTAGTGTAATAGTCAACCATGGTATGTAACAACATCACAAAAACCCCACAACAAATAGTGTGTCGTCTCTCTAATATGTGAGGAACAAATTCCTATTAACCCTTAAAACCATTCTATATTAGTTTAAAACTCTCTTTCTTGTCCCTCCTTCCAAAGGGAGTATAAAACTATTATGTATTGTAACTTATACTCTGTATTGTATAAAACTATTATAATTTTAGCAAATAGATGGATTCATAGACCCCTTTAAGGGGGTCATTGAATCCATCAACCTAAATTTTAACAATGCAGACAAATTTAGAGACCCCCATAAAGGGGTCTCTAAATTTTAACACTGTAAATGGATTTAGAGACCCTTTTTTCTATAAAATTTAACACTATAGATGGATTTAGAGACCCCCTTAAAAGGGTCTCTACATCCATATGTAGTTTTAAAATCTAGTGAAATGTAACACTTCAATATCAAAATTGCAATTTTCCATTTCTAGAGTGTCACAATTAAAAATGATTAGCATAAATGACTAATTTATATACTTGTTGTACTTGTTAGTTGGTTATAATTTTATTCTTGGATTATAGCAGTTGTTTATATTAATCATTTTTAATTTTGTCACTTATTATCTAGTCATATATTTTAGTCTTGGACTAAATTAGTCATTTAAGCTAGTTGCTTTTAGTTGGGTCACTTAATATCTAGTCATATATTTTATCCCTAGACTAAATTAGTCATTTTTAGTTGGTTCACCTAAAATTGCGCAAATTTAGTAGCAATTCACTTGAAATAATTGTGGTGACTAACTTTTTTAGTCACGTAGTCACTAATCTCTCATTTTTTACTAGTGTTTGTATGAGCCTATGAGCTAGAATCTCCCTTTAGAAAGCTAAGAACAAATTTTTTCAAGGGATATCTTTGGCTACTAAGGATGTTGTCCAAGTCCTTGGTTCCTTTTTCCTACTTAAGATAATTATATTTATGTTTTAGCTTCTTTCTCATAGAGACAACTTTAGCTTCTAGATTTAAACATTGGTCGTCACTTTCTTTTAGTTGGCTTCTCTTCACATCTTCAATTCATTTTACTTCCTCCCTTTAGATCTTCAAGCTGAGGATTTCTTCTCTGAACTCATTTTCCTTCTCATAAAAAATATACATTATTTTTTCTTGATCTCTACACACAACAATCATCCTACTTACTTAAATGTTTAACTTATGAAATACAACCATGGCTGACTCAAGTTAATCTTTAAGGAGGATTACATCATCCTCATCTTGGCTATTCAACTCAACATGACTACCATCATAACTATATGATGCATACTGGAGAATTAACTCGTCATCATTCATACTTTTTGATCCATTTTTCTAAATGACGTCTGGTCCTTTGACACCTTCATCTTCTAATTTCCTCCCTAGAAGATATGATTCTCCATTCACACTAGGGGGCTGGATCTCATTGGGATGAGATTATATCTTCTGAGATCCCTTTTTTTTTTCCCTTTTCTTATTCTCCTGCTCTCTGTTGTTGCTACTATTGTTTCCTCCATACAATATCTACAATCTGTCCCATATGACCTTTGCAGAAGTCAAATCCATTATCTTCTCCAAATCTACATTATGAATATTTTCATATATCATTCATTCTGCTTGAGAATTCTCCTGCATCACTTGATTTGAGAGGGAAACCTTGCTACATATTTCACACACAAACTTCCAAACATTATGTTGGGGTCCCAAAGTCACACTATGTTGTACATCTAAATTCAATTTAATGTTGTTAGTGATCTTGGTTTTATGTTGAAAGGTTTGCCGATAAATCACCTACCTTTATTTAATCCTTCAAATATATCTATGCATTCTTTATGTTCTAATGTTCATGCGTGTTTTTTCTTGGTTTCCAAATTCAACAAGAAAATAAAATTAATGAATAAATCACAACAAATAAAATCATAGATTGTTTCTGTTTATTGTGATTGTCACTCTTGAATGATTGTGTAAAGTTTCTTTAAATTTTGGGGATATTCTGTGTTTATCTCATATTTAAGTTTCATGCATTCTAGTTTCCTTCATATATTTTGTCATGAGAAGCAAATAAACATAAAGGACTATTTCAACCATTCAAATTAGAATATCTTTATGTTCATGTGTACTTGTTTATTGTTATACTACAATGAAAATTAATCCTAATTCAATTGGTATTTATTATACATTTTAAAATATGAACATTTCGTGCATTTAGCTTCAACATGGTTTCTCTCAAGAAAGCACAAGTTATAATGGACACATTCCAGCTGAATCAAATTTCATTTTTTGTTTTAGATTTAAATTTCTCCTAATAATCGAGGTAAGGGAAAAAAGTCAATAGTTTAAATGTTTTTTTGTTGAGTACAATTTCCACTAGTTTTCAGTTAGAGCATCCAAATGCCTTGGGTTTGACATAAAATAAATAAAATGGTTTAAAAGAAGGGGAAAAATAGAGAACAAATCTCAACAAATTTAAATGAGAAATTAATAATTCATTTCAAAATTAGATGGACAAATAAGAAATTAATAATTTAGCTATAAGAAAACATAGTAACTTGAATTTTTCATTTTCATTCAAATCCCATGTATAAATTCATCAAAATAATGAATAGACTCTTTCACAATCTTAATAAATTATACAGAAATTAAGAAAAAAAATCACATTGATTCAAAATTTTCTTGAATTAACAATCACATCTCAATTCCATAAGAAACCAAGTTTACAACATAATCTACCTTGGAAATTCTCAATAATTGTATGGTGCAAAACTAAATTTACAAGGTGGGTTTTAGATTTATATGAAAAATAACCATTGAAAACCCAAGACATGCTTTAAAATTCCTCCTTACAACAACTTCAAAAACCCTAACAAATTCTAGGAAAATTTTGTCAGAGTTTCCCCTACATTGGAAAATTTCTCCTTAATTACATCAAAATGAGGCATACATATATAATCAAAGAGTCAATATGATATCCCTAAACCACTAGTGGTATTTAGAAACCAAAAAGAATATTTGCAAAAATGACAATTGTTTTGTAACAAACTTCCTCTAGAAGTTTCCTAAAAAATATGGCAATTGTACAGTGGGTCCCCTTTACTTTGGTTGTAGTGCACTGCCTCTCTCTCTCTCTTGCTTGTACCCTGAGTGCTATTCTCTCTATTTCCTAGGCATTGGATGGGATGCATGCTACCTTGGTCGGGTTTCCAATGGTGCCGACTTTGGTTGTGCCGACAACGGTGCCAATGGTTGAGGTCATGCTTGTTGTTGTTGTGGATGCCTAGAAATTGAGCCTACCTTTGCCATTGACACTTGTTACACTAGTGCATATCCCCTTTGGATGGCCAATCTATATAGATTTGTCATATCTCTCCATTCCTTTTCCAAAAGGATGTTTCACGACTGTACATCCAAAATTGTCGCTTCCAAAGTTATGACCGTTTCATAGTCCACATTCCCTTGCTCTTTGAAGATTCTCCTTAACATGAACAACACTTGAAAATAGTCTTCATACAAATTTACAATATCCTTTCGATGTAGTGGAAGGTCCTCCTCCTCGAATCCTTTGTGATCTAGGATTAATGTCATTGAGGCTCTTCATGAGCGATTCCTTGGAATATGAATCCCCATTCACATAAAAGAAAAATGGGATTTTCCTCTTGTATAACAGTTTGCATTTATATTTAAAACTTTGTACTTCATTTGCTAGTGCCTTTGATTTCATTTCTACCAGAGCTACCAAATTTTGTTTCCTCTTCATTTGGTTGGGTCTCACAACCCACCAATATCAATATTTTCCTTGACCACCTCCTCCTTGGGCATATGGTTAAGGAAATTTATGATCACTCTAACCTTGATGGGGAAGTCTCCAATAATGGTTTTAATTGCACTCATTTCCTTGTGAGCCATATTGGCAGTTTTTATATTTTATTGAATCAAATCCATGAGATCCCAATGCATATCCATTGCATTCATGATGCTATCCCATATGATTCTTTTAACATATTTGAAAGAAGATTTAATTGGATGTTTCCTCTTCAAAATTTTCAGTTTTGCCTTAACTTTCTCACCATGCTCTTGTGCCCAATATATTTCCATATTGGTGTTCTTGATCTCTTCTTCCTTTGCCTTCAAATCTCTCTCTCAATTTGAGAGTAGAGCTTGCAACTTCTTGGCATCTTATGATACCGTCAATGATTCAACTTTCCCTATCAAAACATCAAGGGTCTTTTGAGACTAAAGAGTCCCATATGTCTTCTCCTCCAGTCATTGGACCTGTGCCTCTAGTAACACAATTTGATCCTTGTATTCCTTATTCTTGATAAGTGCCTCATGTAACTTAGTCTTCATATCTTAGCCCTATTTTTCTGTTGTTTCCAACCCAACTGTTTGCATAGGATGTGTGTCTAGAATCTTAAGTTGTTTCTTCATCGAGTATATCTCCTTGACTTTTTCCTCCAACATAGCCTTATATTTCTTAAAATCCCAAGGGAATGTAGCCAAATGTGTTATCTTATCTTATAGCATTTCTATTTTCATCTTTCGGGTCCTGCAAACCATCCACTCATATTTCAACTAAGAACCAACCTTATTGTACAATTCTTGCAATTTCTTGGTTGTAGCATTTTTTTCGGTGCATTTTCCTATGCACCATATGGGTCACTTGCATGTTAAAATCCATAATATAGGTATAAAAAATATGTTCCGTGAGCAAGGACAATTGATGTACTTAATAGCCTAACATGGATCGAGTTGTGTCCACCTTGGACTGCAATGCTACCAACTTGAAAATCCCCTTTTCATAATCTAAGGCACTTTTGACCTGCATGGGAGGGAGTGGCTGGTTTTCTGTGATTCTTATATCCCTTTTACTTTCTTTTCTCACTTTCTTGTCCAATTCTTGGAACTACTCTACCAATAACATGTGTCCATTCTTGGATACCTTACCTAACTTCGTTGCTTCAAATCCTGACATAGTTGAAGGCAAGCGTTCCATGGTGAAGGCCTGTTTTGATGGGGTTACTAGTTGGTTGTCGTATAGCACTAGAGTTTGTGACTTTGTCTCATCATTATCATTCCCTACCACTTTTCCAACCTTGTATCTCTTGGAGCTAGTCTCCCCTCCTTCATCAACCTCCATGGGTTCTGAAGTGCCTCTTTTCCTTCTTGAAAGGTGGGAAAATTCTGAATTATATAAATACAAAATGGCCTTGACTTTTCCCAAGTATACTTGTTGTTGCAATCTTCTATTATGGGATTAAAATAGTGCTTATGATTTTCTAGATACTTACCTTTGCTCATTTTGTAAATGATATTATGGGGATCATAATTCTAGGATCTAGCTTGTGGGAAATCAAATCCCTCCAATATCTTCTCCACAATTTCCAAAGTATTCTTTGAATTAACATATAATGGTGCCACCTTGTGAGGAAGGTGGAATGTAATCGTTTCTTTCCTGGGAGAGAAATATACATTGTCACTATGGAATATTTTCCTGATATATTTTAATGAAAATATTCAAGGAGCCAAGAATGTTGGAAACTAGTATGGTTTTATTTCAAACCCATATATTTTGATGACTGTGGACTCCTTGAAGAGGTATCAATCACCTAATTTGATATATGGGGTAAATTGTAACTTCATCCTGAGGAAAGGATGAAATCTAGGTAATGGCTAACCATGCAAGAGGGTGTACACAACTTACATAAAAGAGGATATGTAATTGAAGAAACCTTGGTTCTATTTGGGTCTCTTGATCATTGTTAACCACTCGTAAACATGCAACATAGCATTGTGTTCATCCACCACCTCAAGCTTCAGATTCTATAAGTGATAATACTGTTAGTGGATGAATGGGTGAACTAAATAAGCTTGGTAGCTGAAGGAATTCTCCAAACTCTATCATTTGAGAATGAATTTCATCAAATAGAAATTGCAAAAATTCAAACTTGGTACAAGCTTTTGCGGCTTGATGACATAAGGAGGCTAAGGAACCTGGAATTTTATCAGATACATAGATGATAGTACCAAGACCCAGAACTTGGGAAACCATGGAAAAATACAACTTTGGCATGGAATCAAAAGTTGTGATGTGGTAAGGAGGATGACTAGAGGGAGGAACCACTCCTTTTTGACATAGTTGGTAACCATTTGTTGTTGTACCTCTGGTGCAAGACTATTCCATTTTTCTTCAATTATCTCATTATTCATCTTTTGAGATTTTGTCCCATCTAGGAAATGATAGCATGTCTATAATAGAATTTGGTGTTGTTATGATTATTTCCTTTGTGAAATGAAACAATAACCCTTTTATCTAGAGAGTACCAAATTACACACCAAGATATAATTTTTGGAATGAAAAATACATATGGAACCAAAATGAAGACCAAATTTGATGCATGCAAATTATTATGATTGCCTATATAACGTACCCAATCACTTCATTTGACATTGGAGGAATGGGGTAAAACAATACCACACATACTTTCTTATTTTTTTTCCTTTCATTAGAAGAAACTATGAGACCCGCTCAACATCTCAACTCCTAACATGAGCCTCCCCCCAGAGTCAATCCACTCTTCTGACATGTCACATCTCTGGTACACTCAGGATGCATCAAATTTCTATGTAGAGTCCCCCCCAAAACTTGACTCTTCAGCCAATGTGTTGCAACTATGTGGAAATGACCAACTCTCCCACAAACATTCTATCGTATTGATGTGGGTCCAACCAGATGAGCCCCAATATTGCAACAAAAATGTTGCAAGTCCCAAGGATATCGACTTAAATTATCAACATGGGGTTTATACAAATGTAAGAGGTGTCAACACTATATGTTCAACATGCAACGTGTCCTTCTTTTGTTGATCCGATTCAATGAAATGAATGCCATGAAATACAAGCCTAACCTAATTCCAGAAATGGAAATGTTACTCTATTTGCAGAAAGGAAACCAAATTAATTTTGTAGAGAGGAAATCCTAGTTATTTTTTTAGAAAGGAAAGCATATTCTACTTTGAATGAACGTAAAGGTTAATCCTATTAGTAGAAATGTAAACATTGAACTATTTGCGTAGTGTAAATGGTGCATCAAAAGGAAGCCTAGTCTATGAAATAACAATGTTGGAAATGGAAACCATAGATTAAGATGTGTGAAAGAAAATGAAATCATTCTTCATTCACTGCATTCAAGATAATTTTTTTTGATAGAGTTCACAAGGTGCTTCATAAAGTAATCATGCAAATCATCATTATACTCTTCAAGTCATGAATCTGTCTACTAATCCAAACTACAGAGGTGAATTGCAATGGAGAAGAGGCAAGGCTTAAGAGGCATTTTAGTCTTACTTAATCATGGATTCAGAGCCTAGTGGTCATTATTCAAGCCTAAGAGACAACAATCAAGATTTTGGAGAAAATATGATCAAGTTTACACGTGCTACAAGAGTGCTACAAGAGGTGCTATAGGAGGCCCTATTTTTCTACAAGAGCAAGATAACTTACCGAATGCCCAAGTAAATCAAATGAAAATGGGATGGAATTTTTTTATTTATTAAGTGGCATGTATTATGACACCATTTCAAGTGGAATCACTCTAAAATATCCATGTTAACATGTGCTAAAAAATAGCAGAAAATTACTACTCTAAAAACTGGAAATTCAAGTACTAGTGAGCTAGTTAACCTACCAAATGCTTAACCTAATCAAGTGAAAATGCTATGGAATAAATTTTGTTAGTAACTTGAATGTTTTTATGACCCAATTCAATTTGAATCAAATCAAATGAAGTTCATTAACACGTTATAAAAAATAGAAGAAAATTACTACTATTTTTCTATAAGGGACTTCCAAAAATTCTAGATTTGTGAACTAGTAAACCAATCCAAGTAGCTCAATGATGAATATGAATTTTCAAAGTCGTTCTAAGGATGCATTGTTCTTATGACTCTATAAATAACCTACAAAAAAACTCACTTCAATCATTTAACCAATATGACCTACAACAAAAGAAGCATGAATAGTAAATGCAAAAATAAGAGATGTAAGTGAAAAAGAAATTCGAAGGAAATAAAGAAATTATAAAAGAGGGATATGAGGCTCCTGGGTTGGCCAAGCCCAAATAAACACATATTCCTATGAAGGAAACCAAGTTTTAGAAGCTAAAAATGGTAGCAAACTTCTTTATTTGAATCAATCCAAGTATACCTATGCTAGAAATGAAAGTGGAGCTGCTAAAGAACAAGTTTTCTCCACAAGATGACTAAGAAATGCATGCCTCTAGAGGAAAATTCGAATTGGTACTAATAAAAATTTGATGGGAAGCATTCTCTTGAAAGGATTAAGTTTTCCCCTCTAAAATCCCTCAAATAGTGGATCTGGTTCACAACACTAGGAATTTGCATTAAATGCCAGAAAACACATTCCCATATTTTCTCAATCAGTGGAGCTCCATAATTTGTCAATAATTTCATGATATTTTGTTAATTTATTAACCAATATTGATCCTCCTGTACTAGGGATAAAGTTCCTAGATTATCTCCTCCTCCAAATCTTCATAATATACCCAATATTCTCACAATATTCTACAAAAATAAATAATATTAGGCACAAATAAGAAATTATCTCTAAACCTTCCTAAAAAGCATATTGAAGTTAAAAATATGTCATATAATGAAAAAATAAAGGTTTAATGTGCCGAAGAATGGTAAAATGGGCCTTAGTTTATGTCTAATTTAGAGGCCCATAATACCTCGCTGTCTTCATTTCGACGTTCCTCGTCCACATGTTGACCTGCGAGAGGTCCAAGTGTCACACATTGGTGGCTCTTATAGTCACCTGAGATTCCCAAAATTCTTACCATGTGCCTCTCAAGGCCTCATACTGATGTTATTTTCCCTTTGACAATGGGATGCCACATGTCCAAGATACAGAGAGTGAAGGATCCCTTGACGACTGGGCTTGCACTAGGCCTTACGTACTGAATGGGAACCCTCAAATATAAAAAACTTTAAGCCACCATCCAAAAAACTCTCTGGGGTTTTTGCCTTCCAAGCTTCAGGGGTGACCCCTTCCAGCAGCCTTCCCTTGCCTAACGGTTCTGGGTAAAAGAGAAATATTCATCATTGTCTCTCGAAAAAACCCCGATGCCCTTTTTCCGATGATCTCCCTAGCTATAATTTAAATTATCTTCCAAGCCTCAGGCTCTACAACCTCCTTCCCTATCATTCAGACTAATCCCATGAAGGGAATCTAGTTCCACCAACTAGAAGGCTCCTTTAACTAGGGTTTTGACCATTCAGGGGAGAAGGCTAGCCCAACTTCTTCTATAAGGTCATGGCCTCCTTCCTTTGTGTCACAACATGGATTTACTTCTTATTCCCACCATGACTTGGTCAAAGGCTCTCGACTCTACATAGCAGAGTGTCTTAGATGGAGAGCTTGAAAACCTTCACGGCTATAAGCTCTATTGCCACAAAGTCTTCTCTAATCTAGACCTACTGACTATGGCTCTTTCTCAAGAGTCTGGTAGACCCCCATATATGCTTCACAGTTTCACAATAGTGCCCTTGGTTTCGTAGGATGATTAACGAAGTTATCCCTCTCGCACTTGAGTGATCAATTCCCTAGCAAGTTCCTAGCCTACGAGTCTTCCCATCCCATAAGGAAGGAATGCCACGATGGGAGGCATAGGCCCTCTTCTGTGGATTACCTACTACAGACTTGGTGCATAATCCAAGGAGGTTCTTACCTTGCCTGCCACATGCTGATGGTGCGAGAACTTGTATCAAGCCTATACACATATTCATGCTGATATGAAAAGCCATCAGGTGTCTTCGTAACCACCTTAAGACACCAATATCAACTTCTAGCCTATCGAAAATGCAAGGTTGAAGGACATTTAGGTAAAATTGGTGGCTCAACTGATACTAGGGAAAAACTCCCTTTAACATTAAAGTTGTGCTTACCATGCAACACAAAAACTTGTAACATGACAACAAAAAAATCTTAAGTGAGGACAAACCCTACTATACACAGGGTCTTCCATGTAATCTTATACTAATAAAAAGGGTCTTAGAACCCATTATTATTCAAGTGTTAATGTAAGCTATTAGGGCTTGACCATGATTTGTAATGAGTTCTATATTTTTCATAGTGAGTTATTTATACGTTGTTCCTCACAAAGCTAAGCATATGTGTGAATCTAGACTCGGTGCCGCATTATGGCCTAGTCTTCATTACCATGCGGTTTATTATGCCTTTTATGTGCCAAATATTTCATTCCTACCATTAGCAATTGTTACACATATTTCACTTTCATCTTTATCACACATACATTCATATATTTAACACATAAACATACATACATACATATATTTATATATATATATATATATATATATATATTATATATAATATATATATATATAATATATATATATATTATATATATATATATATATATATATATATATATATATATAATATATATATATATATATATATCACATTAACACATCCCCACAGGGAATGTACCACATATGCAAGTTTCATCAGCACAATGCAGTCCCTAAGTTCAAAACCATTATCCACAACATATTAACATGATTCATCAGAAGTTGTACAATATACATGGTTACTTATATTGGAAACTGAGTCTAGGACAAGGACTCTCCACCAAACCATAGACAGCTACATCCACACTTACATCTGTCACCCTCGAGCTAGATTCCAAAGTTTGGTGGGTTGCTTTCTTCAGGGACTAGCACACCAATCTACCATTGATTCAAGGATTCTAAAGGAATTCCTTCTTCAATCCCACTAGTTGAAAACTTCTTTCTTGGTCAAAAACAAGATTCCATAGGTGCCAAACATCACCCTAAGGTACTCACATAGTGATTCACCTGCTTCTATGGAGTCCAAAATCCATTTTGCCATCAGGGTGAAAACCATTGATCTTAATTCTAATATTGCTCAACTTCTGCTTCAGGATGACCTCTACCCAAGATGTTATGGGGTTCTAGATTCTGCTATTTCAACCCACAACCTCTGGGGGACCCATGTTGTTACAGAGCTCTAAATATTCCATTCCAACCCACAAACTTTAGGGACCCAAGTTGTTACAGGGCTCCAGAGACCTCTATCTCAACCCACAATCTCTAGGGACTCAAGCTATTATAGGGCTCCAAGGATTATATCTCTACCCACAACCTCCAGGTACCCCAAGCTATTACAAAGCTCCAAAGAATAGCAACTCAACCCATAGCCTCCAGGGATCGAGATCCAATCCCCTTCTCTTATCTTCTCTTTAGTGCTGCCTACGGGGAGCTCGTGCCAAATCTCACCTCCCCTGTCTGATTTTCATCCATCTCTCTATTTTCTTTCTTGTCTGAATGTGTCCACTCTATTTTGTGTCAAACCTGTTCTTGGCCTCGTCCTTGGCCACCATTACTACTTCATCCTTGCTGGCATGCAGTGCGTAGTCCCTCCATATAATTCTTGTCCTTTCTTTGTTATGGTTGCTTCTCAAGCAACATGGGCCTGCATGTCTCCTCTTATGGCTCATTTAATTTCAAGAGATCATTTTTCAATTCATGCGCCCACCAACTTTTAATGGTTGTCCTGCATTTAAGATTTCTCCTTTGCACAAGAAACCATGATGTACCAAGCAAGTGACTACCTCCTCCAACTCTGGAATTCATGTCCCTTGACTCATTCCCTTTATTTTTCTTGATATTATATGTTTCAAAATATTTACAATATATTTTCAAATTCCACTTGCATGAGAAATTTGGGTCATAGTTCCCTCCCCCTTGAGGGAACGTCATCCTCAGTGTTCAATTTTCCATGTACAACTAGGATGAAAATGCAACACATATTGTTTTTTTATGGAGCTTCATACACATAGCTCTATACAATATTTACAATTATACATACTTTATTTAACCCTCAAACAAGTAAGGATAATTAAATTTCATGGTATCAACCATTTCCCACGTGGCCTCCTCTGGCCCAAAGTGCTTCCACTGTACCATAACTTGCTTTATAGCTCGGTTCTAGAGCATGAGAATCCTCCAGTACAGAAGGCACATTAACTCTTGTTAGAACTCTCCATTTGGTTCCACTTGTAGCACATACCAATCAATCACGCGATTAGAATCATATACATACATTTTAAGTAAAGAAACATGAAAAAAATCATGAATTCTAACTAATGCAGACAAGGCTAGTCTATATGCTACTCATCCTATCCTTTCAAGGATTTCAAATAGCCCACAGTATTGTGGTGCCAACTTGACACATGTCCCCATCCTTAGGGAACTCCTTTCGAGCTTAACTTTCAAATAAACGTGTTCTCCGACTTGGAACTCCTTGTGAATCCTATGCTTATCTATATAGCTTTTTTGTCTATCCCATGTCACGTTCGTATTTTTACTTATGATCTGAACTTGTTGTTCCATATGTTTAAGCATATTAGGTCCCACATGAACCCTATTAACTGGGTCAATCCAACTAATAGCAGTATTGCATCTCTTGCCATATAATGCTTCAAAGGGGCTCATCTTTATGGATTCTTGGTGCCCATGGTTGGTCCTCTATGTTTTTCCGTGTGTCTGTGGATGATAAGTGGTACTAAATGCTAATTTTGTTCCTAAGCCTGCAAACAATTCCTTCCAAAATATGGATGTAAATTTAGCACCTCTATTTGACAAGATCTTTTTGGGGATGCTATGTAGCTTTTCAATATCCCTTAGGAAAATTTGTGCTATTTCACTAGCAAAATGGGTGGATTTGACCACCAAGAAATGAGTTATCGTGCTAATCGTGTCCACCACTACCATGATTGCATCATGCTATTTCACTATTTTGGGCAACCCTATAATTAAATCTATAGAGATTACTTGTCACTTCCATTATGGAATGGGGATATGCTGTAATAATCCTTCTAGATGTTTGCATTTGACCTTCACTTGCTAGCATTCCATGCATTTTTCCAGAAATTCTACAACTTGTTTCTTCATTTTTAGCCAATACTAACATCTTTTGATGGCTTTTATACCTCGGGTTTCTTGAGTAGGGCTTAGCATGGAATTCTGTCATTATCAACCTTTTTATTTCGTTATTCTTAGGCACATCGATTCTACCTTTAAATCAGACTAACCTATCCTGAGTGAGGTAGTATTCTCCGTCACACTACTTTGTTGTAATCACTTTACTTGCTGGTATGCTTCATCATGTTGTCTAGTGATTTTAATCTTTTCATCTAGATTTGTCACACATGATATTACAATTTCTAAGTGATTCACTTGGATCATTTGGCTCAAGGCATCAACAAATTTGTTTTCCTTGCCCTTTATATACTTAATATCAAAGTCAAATTTACTAATTCTGACCAACCATCTGGCTTGCCTAGAATTCAACTTCGGCTATGCAAACAAGTATTTGAGCCCACTATTATTTGACATGAGTGTGAAATTCCAACCAGGGAGGTAGTAACTCCACATTTTTAAAACATGAATAATAACAACCAATTATAGGTCATGCATCATGTAATTTTCTGGACTCATAGCACACAACTTGTCCTTCTTGCATTAAGACTCCACCAAGTCTTTCCTTGCAGGCATCAATACATACTGCACAATCCTTTCCAAGATTCAAAATTCTCAGAACTAGTGCACTGGTGAGAAATTTCTTTGACTGCTTGAACTTGTTTGCAAATTGTGTGGTCCACTCAAATCTCTTCCCTTTTATCTGTAAGGCTATAATTGGATGTCCTCTTATGGAGAAATTTTGCATAAATTTCTTATAATATCTTACCAATCCCATGAATGATCTCATCTCATATACATTCCTTGGAGTTGGTCACTCCCTTATGGATTTAATCTTATCCAGATCAACCGATACACCCTCCTTAGATATAGTGTGCCCTAAGTAGTGCACCTGTGTGTGGAATAAGTCACACTTACCAAGCCTTGCATAGAGCTTGTGTTCCCTGAACAACTGTAACACAACCGCTACATGTGGCACATGCTCTTCTTCCGTTTTTTAATAGAAAAATATGTCACCACAAATACAATGACAAAATTGTCCAAGTATGGTCGTCATAACACTTTGTTCATTAGGCACATGAACATGGTAGGAATGTTAGTAAGCCTGAAGGGTACCACTATGAATTCGTAGTGCCCATATATTGTTCTCAAAGAAGTCTTATGAATGTCCTCCTCCTTGATTCTTATTGATGGTAGCTTGACATCAAGTCAATTTTGGAGAAGATTGGTTCTCCCCTTAACTAGACAAAGAGATCATCAATCCTTGGTAATGGGTACCTGTTCTTGATGGTTACCTTGTTAAGTTGTGTATAATCAATGCATAATCTCAAGGTTCTATTGTAACATATTTAGTTTTGATAAGCTATTTTTTTATAAAAGAGGATATAAAAAAATAGATTAAAAAAATGAAAATGCAATATCAAAATGATGAAATGAAACCCCATCAAAAGAGAATTTTTTTTTATAAAGTGAGAAAATTTAAATGTCACTAGAAAAGAGTAAAATTACATTCCAAATAAATTAGGGTTTTGTGTGTAGCTAGTTTAAAATACCACAACCTGGTGTTTTGATTTGAATCATATAGTTTAACCATGATCAAATCATTTAAATTTATGTCTCTATATTAGTGAATAATTTCACCAAATTGTTTAATCTTCGTAGAACATGATTAGATAGGATAGATAGAATAAAATTTAACTTGATATACTTAAAACATGGCCAAATGATGTAAGAGAATAAGGTTAGAATATGACTAGGGAAAATAAATGGCTACAAGATCAAATGTGCCATTCATAGATAATTTTTTCTTTAATTAGGTTTAATTAGCTTTTAAAGGTGATTAATATTGTATAAAAAATGTTTTATAAAGTCTAGTTTAAAATCATAAATGATAAAGTATTTTGTCGTGGAGTGCTATCAATAGGATACCTTTCGACGGTGATCCTCTTCCTCGCCGAAATCAATGGCGGGGAAGCCATTTCACACCCCTTCTACTGTTTCATGTTAACAACAAGAAGGGGGGGGGGATTCGAAAAGAGTTTACTTTTCGGTGAGCCCATTGCAATGTGTCACCTCCTAATCACTTCACCCCTCCTCCACGCAATAGATTTACCACTACCCACCCCCTCTGAAATCCACATCCCATCTCATTCATACGTAGCTCGACCAACGATTATCCCCATTTCGTGCACTGTTCCTCCCTCTAATTGTTTTCCTCCATGTATCCCTATGCATTACACTCATATCCATTACATTTATCCTTGCTCCTCTTACCCATTCCTCCTACCTGTTACCTGCCTCTCGTTGTCCATTTAATGCACACTAATCTCGTAGGATAACAATGCAATTTTAACGGTAATCACTACACTGTTATAAATAAAACTTCATCCCTTTTCACACAACTCCTTTGTTTTAATTTCTACTATTTCAATTGCAGGCTTTAAAACTTTGCTTTGGTTAAAATTTGACACAGATTACGCCTATAATTCAAGATGATAGTGCACTCACCATTTCTTTATAGGGATTGATCTCTGTTCAGGTATGCATTCATCAACATCCTGTTACTTTTTCCCCTTATCTATTAGAATATGGCACCCAAAAGAAAGGACCAACCCTCTAGTAGCAAGACCCCGACTCAGGAAAATCCAAAAGCCACTGATACCCTAGACCTTAACCACATCCCTTTAGCTGATCAATTTTTAAAATTGTGGACACAAAGTGCGAATTCGATATTTTCAAATTGCATCATTGGTTAAGACAGACCTATCAGGACTCTAAGGATGAAATTAACCTATGGGAATCACTATTTCCCATGTTCATGTTCCCTCAAATTCATCCATTTCCTAACTTAGTTATATGGTGTTAGGCTAGGTACAATCCCCTGTAGAGAACCGTGGTAGCTTAGAATGGAGACATTCTGATATCTATCACTCCTGAAACCATAAACAAAATGCTTATGATTCTTGAAAATGATTCCCTTAGCCATTTTCTGCTACTATAGTCATGGATCTATACCATAATCTTACATTCCCCTAAAGAGCTCAAATTTTGAGATCTTTCTTCAAGAAGATGCTGAGCTTCCCAAGAAGAACTCTTCATATCCAACCTCAATGTTCCCAGAAAGAGCTAAACACATTATCTATCTAGTTTATTTCATATTAGGTTACCAGACAGACCAATGGGTAGATGAACCTATCCTCAATTACCTCTCCATATTCTCCAAAGAACGCAAGCCAACATCCCTGTGTAATTACAATCAGTTTTTGGTTGAAAATATGCATGAATAGTTAATGAAAATCATTATTGAGGGTGTATTCAAGTATTATTCTGTGTTATTTCATATGTTCCTTTTTCAACAAGGAGACGTGCTAACAATAAACTTACACAAGAAAGATGATCAGTAAATAAATCAATCAGTTATACAATGGACATCATTGGCCAGGAGAAACTCAGCTGAGTTCAATGGCCAGGAGAAACTCAACTGAGTTCAAATTTTCAAATTTCATTGACTATTTCATTCATCCAGTTGCATAGATTCTTAGAAGCCAGAGTGAACAAATAATAAATGCAGAGATAAAAATGACCCTGCACCTAAGTGACAAGCTAAGACTAGAGACTGGTATCTTTACCAGAATTACACAGAGATTAGGGTATATGGATGTGAGTTAGCTCCATACAAATTGCCTACATATTTTCCAATGAGAATTTTATCTCTGGAATATATAAGGCAAATGATCAACATGGATGAGCTACATTCTGTTTCAGGAAAAAGAAATCTTAGTTCAAGATAAAGTCCAAGTGGGACCCTTTATTTGTAATACTAGAGCGGGAGGAATTGGAGCAGATTCAATTCTCAAACATATGGGATTTCAACCAAGTTTTACCTGGTCTTATGACCCATTCAATATAATCACTAATTTAAGGGTGGAACTTAAAACCACACCTTATAATCACACTCCAAGACCAGAAACTGAAAATTATAGGAATCACGAATAGTGGGAGGAGAACACACTTCAAGAAGAAGAACAAGAGAAAATTATACCTCCTTCTACCCTCCAGATTCCCACTTCTAAAACTAAGTGGGATAAGAGGCTGAGAGAAGAATCATCATCTTCAGCAAAGGGTGTAAAAGAGTTTCTCATTTATCGAAAGAAACACAAGAATGACTCTAAAATTACCACTGTTTAGGGTCAGAAAGATCCCATAGTTATTAATCTAGATGATTCACAGGTTTCTAAAGGATTAAAGGAAACTATCCTTAATACTCCATCTTCTTCTTTAGTTTCACATAATTGATTGAAAATTACACAGTTAGAAGGAGCAGGTGAACAAGAGGAGTCAAACATTTTCACAAATTTTCTTGAAATTATGCAAAATAATGAGTCTTTGAAGGCCAATGTTTATGCTCAATTCTGGAAGCAGAATTCTACTTCTCAACAAAAATGGTTGACATATTTTGACATTGAAAAGGGAAGGATGCAAATGACATTCTTTGCAGGCTCAAGTGCCTTTTCCAAAGGCTTCTTCAGACTATAAGAAAGCCATATTTTCTTTTGATGCAAATCAAATACATCCTATTGACCAAATGGACATGCATAGACAAGATGGGGAGATGATTTTCTCTACCATGACTAACAATGCCATGGCATTGTCAAAGTTGAGAACATCTCTTTCAAATGTACAACCATAGTTTAAGATAGAGAAGATGTCCTCCTTAGAAAAGGATAAAAGGGTCAAATCATTAGAAGATTTAGTGATCAAGATTGGATATGATCCTGTTGATGTTAAAGCTGCAGAGTACATCATCAAGAAGAAGAATGTAGACGTCACAACACTAAGGAAGCAACTCAAATTACCTTCTACAGAGGATCCCCAAACCAAGGAGATTAAAGAGAGTGATAAACACAAAGAAGAAATGTTGAAACTAATTATTGAGCAGAATATACAAATAAAGAAGATGGAGGAGCATACAGAAACTTTGATCAAAGAAAAGGAATAGTCTGCACAACTATATATAGCTCCAATTACAACTATACAAATCACAATGGCAAGGAAAACTGGGGAACCGAACTCAACAACAACAGAGTCTACATCAATTACAGGTGATCTGAATAAAGTTACACATGAGTTGTCTCTCCAGAGACAAGAAAATGAAAGGCTTCAAAAGAAATTCAAAAATCTGGAGGCACAAAAGATAAATAATGATACTCTTTATGTTGATGAGATACAGAAGACCCATAGACTGACCAAGAAGATTCAAGAGTTGGAAGATGAGTCATTAATGGTTCAGACCTTGGCCCAAGCTAAGGAAAACATTTGGGCAGATATAAGTCAAGCTATAACTCAAATTTGGCCCTCTGTACAAATTATTTTCGAACAGTAAGAGCTTATTACTAGATGCCAGACAACTATTGAAGAGGTCAGAGAGGATCTCAAAGATAAACCAAGTGATACCACTGATATGATTAAGGTACTCAATTCAAACAGCAGAGCTAAATTAGAAGAAGTTCAGATTGCAGACAGGACAAAAACCAGGGAAAATTTTAAGAACCCCCCCTAAATTTATAAGTATAATAAATGGGCGAATCTCCATGGTATATAGGAAAATGGAAGGCGATTTTATCAATAATATAATAT
>APFE030165659.1:41855-65058 GCA_000404065.3 Pinus taeda
ACCTCTTTTACAAATATGGTATTTTCCCCATGTGATTCACTTAAATAAAACCTTTTTCTTATGCCTTCATAAATAGAACGAGGGTTATGGACTAAATATAAAAAGAGGTTTTATTTATTTACCATACCTTTTGAGTAAGTATGAAAAGATGTTTTATTTATTTACCATACCTCCACTTATATTTTTATTTGTTTACACCCTTGCATGTATATAAGGTGACTTTTGGAGTAAATATAAAAAATGTTTTATTTATTTACCATACTTCTCATTTATTTATATTTTTATTAATTTACCATACCTCTTGTATAAATATGGTATGTGGCCCATGGGAATTACTTAAATAAAACCTATTCTTGAAAATGAGCGAATGGATTCACTTAAATAAAACTTATTCTTGAAATTGGGCGAATGGAAGGTTGTAACTCTTAATTTCAAGGGCTAAATTTAACTTTTTTATACTCTCCCTTAAAATAAGGTGGGCTATTTTAGGTGATTTGTAAAAATGTACTATGATACAAAATATTCATCCACTAAAAATTTAAAACCCCTTAATTTCGCCAAAGGGCGAACATTCGCCCCTAAAATAATCTATGACAAAAACCATTCTTGAAATTAAGAAAGTTTTGCAGAAGAAAAATTTCATGACTCAGTTGTAAACAAAGTGCCAAATTTTGAAAACTGTTTTCTAAAGGTTTCATTTTAAGTTCAACTTGCTCAACAAAAGAGGATTTCTAGGACTAGTAGCACCAAATGACAAAATAATCAGTTTGGAGGAGTATTGCCAAAAACTTTACACAATTGCAACTGATAATGCTAAATTTGTAGGTATCAAAGGTCAACTTACAGAGAAGGATTTCTTAGAGGCTTTGAATTTTGATTTAGAGATGAAACATAAAATTAAGTTTGAAAAATATTCCGAGGTGGATGAAGTCTATAGGAAATAATTAATCTTTCTATACCAAGTGAGGACAGATGCGATTGCTTGTGTGAAACCATTGAGTAAATTTCGTTACCAACTAACAGATAATGAGGCATCACATTTTGGGAGCCAGGTCATCAACAACTTCCTTGAAGATAGTGCCGACAGTTAAATAATTTTTGGATTCCTATATTTTTGTACTAATTTATATTTTGTTAAATGATCTTTCTAGAAAATCAATATTTTGTATAAATAACTCTTTCTTCAAGTTATTATGGGTTGAACCGTTGGATGAGATTTTCAAAGCAGAATTGTAATTAACAAGATATTTGCTTCAAATTAATGAAAAGATTATGGATTTTCCACAAACAATTTGTATCCTTGTGAGTTTTTCTCATGTTTTCATTTCATTATGTTATTCTTCATGTATTTAACTTTTAATGGAGTACCTTGGGTAAGATTAAACTAAATTTCACTTTATTTAAAATCCCCGATGAAGTTATAATCAATAATTAGAGATTAGTTTATATAACTATCTGTTATTATAGAGGAGTCTCCCCATTTAATATCACCCATTGAGCGATGGGTTTCGGACGGCCGCAGGAACCGCAGGCACGTGAGGGATTAGGCTAAGTCTAGAGCCTAACTGAAGACATCTCGCATACGATAGGGCACGGTTGTCGTTTAGTATTGCTTCCATCCACCAACCGCACATTCCTGTCGCCGTCTCCGCCGTTTCTCCGTTCACGTTCTTAGCAACTGTAGCCAGAATGGACGGGCACATGGAAGATCTGGTTGATTATTCAGCAGATCCGTTTGAGGACCGCATTATCTTTGATAATCCATACTTTGCTTCGTCGGTTTCTGCCAATCACAGCTCCCCGGTATCATCATTGGCTCCCTTATACCCTAACCCTAACCCTAACTGTCCTCCTTCCTCTGTGATCTTGGGATACACCCCCGGTTTGGACGTTCCCCCGCTATCTCCTTGCACGGAATAGCTACTGACTACTCTATCTCCGTAGGTATTGTCCTTTGATCATGCTATTTTCCCCTAGGGTGACTCGCATCCGTCTGCGATCCCTCAGTCTTCGGCTCCACACAATCCACCATCCTCGGGGATTCGACCCTCTGGCTGTTTCAGTAGCCCTGCAGTAAAAGTGAGGCCTGTAAAGCCCCCCCCTCCTGAAGGTATTTCCAGCCCTTTGGTTGATCATCCCTCTGCTCCTCGCATGAAGAAACAAAAGACAAGGTGCATAAAGGCGACATACAAAGAGATCACGGTCCCGTTTGGAGACCCAGCCGATTTTGGGGGAGCGACACTCATGGCCCAAACGGTTTTGGTTGGACATGTGAGGGGTCACACTTTCACTGTGACTAGACTGACAAAATGGGTGAAGGAGATTTGGGGCAACCTGCAAAAAGATCTTCCTGAGGTTCACGTTCTCCCGCGCGACTGGTTTTCTCTTCACTTCACCAAGGAGGACTACATCGACCTAGTTCTTGCAAAGTATTGGCATATTGAATCCGCTCCAGTTTTGCTCAAGCGATGGAGCCCCCTGTTCGATCTAGAGCGCGAACAGATCGGGGCTGGTCGTCTGTGGGTTCGGCTGCCCGGACTCCCTCTTCAATACTGGAGCGAAGAGGCTCTACAAAGAATTGGCAATGCACTGGGCACGTATCTAGATCATGATAGGTCATACATTGAGTCCAAGCAGCGAACCCTAGCCCGAGTCTTGGTTCACCTGGATACTCGAGAAGGGCTGGAGAAGAAGATTACTCTAACTTGGGGGAAATTCAGCAGGATCCAGTTATTAGACTATGAGGGCATCCCATTTCATTGCTATCACTGTCATCAAGTAGGGCATTTAGCAAAGGATTGTCCTTTACTCAAAAGCCCTGAAGCATCCCCCAAAATCTCGCCCTCGGTCACTCGGGAAGCTACTCCGATCATCATCCGCATAGCACAGGGTGTGGCACCAGCACAGGAGTCACCGGCGAAAGCTAAGCGGAAGGAGCAGAGACCATCATCGCCTCCATTGACAAGGGCAAGAGCGGCAGTGGCAGCATCATAGACTATGGGTATTAGTCACATCCCTGTCTCTTTGTCTTTCGAATGCACATCTGCATCACCATCTACATCTGCATTCTGCACTATGGTTCATTGCCCCCCGTCTGTGCCCCCTCTAAATGACTCCACTGCTCCGCCTACCATTTCCCATATTCCATCCTCTCCATCTTTATCATCCTCCTCTAGATCCTCTCACCCATACTCCCTCCGACCTCAACCTCTGATCTCGGGATCCTATGGGGGTTTGGGTATCATAGCCCTGAATCTGGGGCATCAGAACTCTAGGGGTCGTAAATTTGATCTCACAAAAGCCATTTGGAAAGCCAGTGTGGAAGTTGCTTCCGGGAGGCAGTCTACTATTGAAGGGGTCCTTAGAGCAGCAACCCCCTCGCATTGTGGTCCCCCATGAAGTGCCTATCTTTTAATTACAGGGGTTTGGCCAGTGAACCCAAAAAACTAGCCATCTGGAGACGTTTTGAATCTGAGCTACCAGACATCATCTTTCTCCAAGAAACTCTGGGCCTTGCTGCATCCATTGCTCAATGCTTAAACATATTGACTCCTCGCTGGAAATTTTTGGCCTCTGATTCCTCGGGGTGATCGGGGGGGCTGGCAATCGAAATCAACCCCAGAACCATCAGAATTGATTCCTCCTGGGGCGGGCAAGGATTCCTAGTGGCGGACATATTCTCAGCAGAACTGGGTATGGCATTCCGTATTGTGAATGTTTATGGACCTTGTCAGCATAGAGAACCCTTCTGGAATCGACTGTTAAACCTTTCCCTGCTGAATGCAAGCCATACCATCCTGGGTGGTGATATGAATTTCTCAATGGGGTTCCGTGAATCTTGGGGCTCTATGGCACAAGTGGATGCAATCACAGACTTTATGAGGAATGCCCTTGAACAAGATGACTTTGTGGACGTACCCATGCATCAACCCATGCCTACATGGCGTAATAGGAGAGTGGGAGAAGCTACATTGTCTCGCAGACTTGACCGTTTCCTTCTGAAGGGGCCTCTGATTCAGGAACTGCAGCACTTTAAATAATGGGTGGGATTTGGGGGTATTTCAGACCACTCTCCCATCCATCTGGAGATCCTTGGGCCTTTGGAAAAACCAAAGGCTCCATACAAATTCAACCATACTTGGCTCCAAGATCAAGACTTCATCAAACTGGTATCTGATTTTTGGCAGACTCATCCTATCAATAGGGAGGCAACACTGGCTAGAGGTTTCTGCAAGAACCTCTCGGAGTTAAAACACATTGTCATAAGCTGGGCCAAGGAAAAGAACAAGAGGGATATGGCACAACTTATATCTGTGGAAGAAAAGCTGAGCTCTCTGCTGGATGATAGAAACCTGGGATTCAGATCGACAGTGGAAAAATCTCGGCTGATTGAACTTGAAAATCAGAGGGCCACATTACTTAAACAAAAGGAGGAGTCCCTCAGGTTACGTAGCAGGGCCATTTGGTTAAAAGCAGGGGATGATAATACAAAATTCTTCCACAACTTTGCAAAAGGAAGGAAAGTGTCCAACACCATCTGGAGCCTGCCCCAACCAGATGGGGGTCTAGCTGATAATTTTAACAAACTTTCTCAGCTGGGTACCACACACTTTCGTGGCCTTTTCAGAAATCCTTTGGGGGAAAACTTGGCTGAAATCATAGAAGTGGCTTCACACTTTCTGAGCTTTGTAAATGAGGAAGACTCGGATGCAATCATACTCCCGGTCACCATGGAAGAATTGGAAAGCACTCTTAAATGGTTCAAAAAGGACAAGAGCCTGGGACCTGACGGATGGACAATTGAATTTTATCTTGCTTTCTTTGAACAGATTGGTCAGGACCTGCTTAGTGTGATTGAGGAATGCAGGATATCGGGGTCCTTATACCATGCAATAAATTCCACATTCATTGCTCTCATCCCCAAGTTGGACTCTCCATCATCCTTTGATGATTTCCGCCCTATATCCCTCTGTAATGTCCTATACAAGATCATTTCAAAAATCATTGACAACAGGCTTAAGCCCATTCTATCCTCACACATTGCCCCCCATCAATTCGCTTTTCTCGAAGACAGGCAGATTCATGAAGCCATTGGGTCTGCCCAGGAGGCCCTGCACTCCATCTGGACCAAACATCTCAAGAGCACCCTCCTTAAGATAGATCTTTCTAAAGCCTTCGATAGGGTCAGTTGGTTGTACATCAAGATGATCCTCATCCACCTGGGGTTCCCAATCTCATTCATTAACTGGATCATGGCCTGTATCACGACCCCCTCTTTCAGCATCCCGATTAATGGATCTGCTTCACATTTCTTTCATTCCGAAAGGGGCCTGAGGCAGGGTTGCCCTCTTTCTCCTCTATTGTTTCTCCTGTTCATGGAAGGATTGAGCTGCCTGATCATTTCAGCCACAAGAGATGGGACTCTTAGGGGACTCAAGATATCAGAAGAATGCTACCTCACTCACCTTTTGTTTGTTGATGATGTACTCATCCTTCTGGATGGAAGCATGAGAGACATTAGGACTTTCTCTCGCATCCTGGAGCTTTTCTCACAAGCCACAGGGATGCAAGTTAATAGAGAAAAATCCACTATAACAATGACTCGCACATCGATCAATGAAGCTCAACAGGCCCTTCAGGCTTTTCCCTACAGCATCCATCTGATTGATAGGGGTCTCAAATATCTTGGATTCTGGCTAAAACCCACATGCCAAAGGATCGCAGACTGGACTTGGTTGATATCGAAATTAGAAAAGCACCTCACATGCTGGAGCTATAGGTACATATCAAGGGCTGGCAGGCTGATCCTCATTAAATCAGTACTGGAGGCCACCCCGGTATTTTGGATGGCTCTTGCATGGATCCCTAGACATACACTTGCTTGGCTACAACAAATATGTAATAGATATCTGTGGTTAGGTAGTCAAGACAAGTGAATATTCGCATGGATCGGCTGGCAGAAGATCGCCATCCCAAAGAAGTGGGGAGGATGGGGACTCAAAGATCTCCCACTATTTGCACAAGCACTGGTAGCAAAGATGAGTTGCGCCCTGCTAACAAGCCAAAACCTATGGACTCGTCTCTCGTACCATAAATACATTTGGCCTCTAGACACCATGGATTGGATTAGACTACCCACCTAGAATTGTATAGGAGCATCATCATTTTGGAAAGCTGTTATCCACTCAATGCCCATGATCAGGGACAATTTGGCTTAGCGAATCAGAGATGGTGCCCAAGCCAGGATTGGCATTGACCCTTGGGTTGGCAGCGGGGGAAGGCATCAACTACCGCGTGATTTAGTTGATTATCTATATAATCATGAGATCAAGGTGTTTGCATACATAGCGGACCAAGAAGCCTCTGACATTTTCCAATAGGCTTGGCGATCAGCTCAGCAGCTGAACCTCCCACAGCAATGGCATCAAGCATGGGAATCATTCAGGGAGGCCCTGAAGGAATCTCATATAAGAATTATAGAGGGGTAGGATGAGCTTATCTGGAGTCAGTCGGACTTTGGATATTACACTCTGAAGGCTGGATACTCACTCCTCATCAGTCACAAAAAACAGGATAATCTGCTGGACTGGTGGCAAAACTTATGGAAGATTTCCTCATCCCCGAGATCCAAGTTATTCTTCTGGTGCGTACTCAGGAATAAGGTACCCACTGGGGACAATCTTTAGCGCAGATCACACCATGGTCCTACCAGGTGTGTGTTATGCAAATCCGTGTCAGAATCCACAGAACACCTATTTCTACTTTGCAGGGTTGTGTTGGATTTATGGGTTGTTATTAAAAACACCATTGCCTACTGCGGGAACTGGACAGGACAAAACATTTCGGAGGCGTGGTCGGAGTGGTCTGGGAGACACAAAGGCAATAAAGCGATGAGCCTTCCAGCCATAGTAACATGGCACATTTGGAAGGTGAGAAACCAGATCATATTTCAGGATAAATCTGCGCAATGGAACCTGGTGGAAGCTCGCATCATTGCGGCATTCAATGAACTCCCTGAGCCCCCTCCTGCACATGTCCGTCGTCCCCATCCGCCTCCCCTCGTAGACCAATCCATCCCGTGGGCTTTCTTCGACGGCGCTACAAATCAGCAGAGCTGCGGAGGAGGTTTCATTATTCACAAATCAATTCATCACTTCTACAGAATCAAATCAGGATTGGGCACAGGATCTAATAACTATGCTGAACTTATCACCCTCAGACACCTCCTCCATTTCGCATTGGGCCATAATATCACTTGCATTAACATATTTGGGGATTCAAACATCATTATTAACTGGTTCAACAACATTGCAATCTGTCACATACACACACTTAGCATCATTCTGCAAGAGATTCAAGAATTCAAATATGCATTTAATCATATCTCATGTTCGCACATCTACAGAGAACACAATGCGAGTGCCGACAGATTATCCAAGGAGGCCACGCTAATGGACCAAGGTGTATGGGAAGTTACGGAAGTACATGGACAGCGGGAATTCAAATATTACCACCGTCCATACATAGATCAGAGATACCAGCAAGCACCAGAACAATAACTTTATGAACTTGATGAACTTTTTTGATTGTTTTGAATAGCATTTATGTAAATATTTAAGAACATTTTGAGCAGCAAGTGAGCCAATATGGCTTTTTTGTAATCTTTTTGCAAAGTGTAAGATGACCCTGCGTGGAACATCTCAAGTTGGAACTGATCTCTTTTTGATGGCTAACAGGCACGCTGTAATACAGTGACCTCAAGCATATACATAGCAATATAAATGTAATTTTCAAATCAATAATGAAAGTTACAGATTTTTCCAGTGGAAAAAAAAAACTATCTGTTATTATAAACTCCTCTATATCTATAATTTTTCACACCCATCTTCATAAAATTAAATACATTTTGTGAGCAGGTAAACATTGTTTACCTTCACTCTGTCTTATAATTAACTAAATATTTAGTTTGGATATTCAATGAGTTATAACCCTTTCAAATCTACTATTCATTAAACTAAAAATAAATTACCTCTTTAGAGACAAATAAACAAACCTTTCATTAAATTCAACATTGTTAAGGTTTGAGCACCTGTCTTTAACTTTTCATAACATTGGTCATCCAAAGAACCTTAAAACAACAAAACATTTTAGATGCTCTGGCATGATTAATTAACCTAGAACTATCTCAGAGCACAACAGGTTCCATCTTTCTTTTTCATGAATAATACTGATGCTCCCAAAGGAGATACACTTGGCTTTATGTACCCTTTGTCCAACATTTCTTTCAGCTACAGTTTCAACTCAACCAAATTTGGGATGCTCATTCTGTACAAAGCCTTAGATGTTGGTGTTGATCCACGTATCAACTCGATAGAGAAATATATCTCTCTATGAAGGGGGACATCTGAGAACCTCCACTGGAAAGACATTTTCATACTGTTGCAAAACAGGGTACCTTTGAAGAAACTCAACTTCCTCATCTTCTGTTGCTTTGTCATCTTCCCCATTCTTGGAAAATTTCACTTCAAACAACATACATTCCTTCTTGCAACTATGCTTGGCTTGCATGATAGTGATCAAGCTCACTAACATGGGCTTCTTCTTGCCTTGTAATACTCTTTTCATTCCTTGCTCATCCAATAATTCTATTTCCCTTTCACAATAATCCACCTTGTTTCGGTGTGCGTATAGCCAGTCCATGCCCAACAATATTCCATACCCACCTAATGGTAGCACATTCAAGTGAGCTATTGTGGGAATGCCACTAAGTTCAAATGCACATGAATTCAACCAATGGATGATCCTTCTCCTTGTCTCTATTGCCAATTGAACCAACCATGGTTCTCTGTGTAATTCCTTACCCAATCCACACTTTCTGACAAGCTCTGGGCTGATGTAGCTATAATTAGAACCCATATCAATCAAAATAGACATAACTTTCTCTTGTAGCCCACCTTCCATCTTAATGATGGATGCCTTGTGATCTAATTTGTGGTTGTCCAATGTTGTGTAAAGCCTTGGCATACTTTGGGCTACTTCACCCACCAAGCTTGCCTCTTAAGCACTATAGATTTTGGGTCCAACTTCTGACTGATGTGGATAGTCCCTTCTCTTATGGTTACCACCATAGGTCCAACACTTGAGTGGTTCCTAATCTTCAATATTGGGTTGTGTCGACACTAGTTGTGTACATTTCCCTTGACAACAACGTTGGCCTTCCGCAGAGGCTATCTTGTCTGAGCTAGGTGTTTCCTCTCCTTTCTTTTTGGGTTCTTTCTGGACAAACTCACATTTTGTCTAGTGGTGGTTTTGATTATCCAATTACTCTTAGTTTGAGGCCTACACCTTTCTTGCTCATAGAAATGCTCTAGCTTCTTAATCACATCCTTTAGAGTCTGGTGTTCCAATAATTCAATCTTATCTCTGAATACCATAGGAAACTCACTGATGAACCTTTGAATTTTAACTTTCTTATCCTTGAGATATGGGACATACCTCAATAATCCCAAAAAATTGGTGACATATTAATCATTAGTCATTTGACCCATTTTGAGTTCATAAAATTCATTTTCCTTATTGTTATATTAGCATTCAAATTGGTATTGTTCTATGAATCCCAAACTCTTCCCATGTCAACTCCTTCTCTGTGATCGCTCTAGTATTCTTTAGGTCCTCCCACTAGATGTTGACTTTTCCTTTTAAACTGTAAGAGTAAACTCTGGCTTTCATTTTCTTAGAGTAGTAATGTATTCTAAAGAACTCCTTTATCCCTAGAAACCATGCTTCTATGTCCTCTTCCTTCTTCACATCCCCATCGAATGTGGGTGGCTTTGGATTTTTAAATTCTCCAGGCATAGGCTCCTATTCCTTTCTCTGTGAGTGTTAGTGGCGGTGAGAGTGATGACATCTCCAAGTGGTAGAACCAGACGATTTTCTCAAGTAAGGAACCTTCCTTCTAGCCCCTCCTCTTGGAGTACCCAATGTTTCTACCCCTAGCAAAATTCCCTCATTTCCTTGCCTAGGCCTCTTTCTGGATCCACTACCACCTTCTCTGTTGGTGTTTTCTTCTGATTCTCCCTCTACTAGCCTGATAGAATTTGAAGGATGACCATATTGATCTCAGCCTACCTCTCTTGGGCTCTTACCATCCTCTCATTATTGGCCTTAACGCTCCTCACCTCATCCTGAAGACTTCTCACAGTTTCCATCAAATATGGGGATTGATTTCCTACAGCTTGCCCAACTGATATCTCTTCTTCATTGGTTCTGACTCCACCACCTCCATGATGGGAATGATTAGAACTATATTCGACTATTCTGATTCTCACCACTATATATTTTCTATGTTATGCTATTTTTTACATATTGTCAATCACACACATTGTTATACATTTAAAAACAACATTTAATCACAAGTCAGGATCATGAGTTTTCATTCATGGAGTATCATGGGGTTTCTGTGGTAATAAAACCTGTATTTTGTGACACTACTCATAAACATCAATAGAACATAAGTTACTGATCACATTTATAATGAATAGTTAAGAACAACTTTATATTTTAGATGTATGTTCTATGCGTTGTATTTATTTTAATCGTATCTATGATGATTGAAATTTGAAACTCGAGACAACTATTTTTACTATGGTTGTATTGCTTCGTGTTAGAGACTTAGGCTTTGGGTCCTGTATTATGTAATGCATACATATGCCAATAACATATAATAAAAATGTAGTTATTTTTTTTTTTTAATTTTTAAGTACTTTTGTTTTCTATGAGGCTTGAATAATGTTGATTGTTTTGATGTTTTAAATTTGTGTGGACTGCGGCAGTCCAAGAAAGGATATTATTATGTTTTACCCATATGTTTTTATTGTGCATAATGGAAGATTTTTTGCATATTTTGAAATGAAATTAATGTATTGATTTTATACGATTTCTATTTTTTAGGTATACAATTGCTTGATAAAGAACATTTTGATCTTATGCAGAATAAGAACTTCGCAGAAAATGAAACATTATCATTCAAATAAGAAAAAAAAGTGTGAGAAGTTTTGTACGAAAAGATTCCATTGTGCGGAAATATTTCATTATGAAAATATAATATAAAAGTGAGCGATGAGGGAACATGTTCGATTATGCTCACCGTGTTCTATTTGTGAATACTTATGTTCAACTGTTCATTGTGAGGGAGTGTAGAGCTCTACAAAATGAGTTAAGTTCATTGTCCAAAGCTTTCACTGTCGCACAAAATACATGCATTTGAATATCAATTGTTATTACGTATTAACCTATTCAAGGAATATGGAAATGTTATTAACCTATGAGTATGTGTGTCAATTAAACTATCATTGAAGTTTGTGCAAAGAGATTTCACTATGCAAAGAGTTTTGTGCAGAGAGATTTCATTGTGTGAGGATCTTTATGTGAAGAGATTTCACTATGCAGATAGTTTTGTAAATATATATTTTTGCTTTCATTGTGTAGAGATTTCCTCGTACTCTGAATAGTAAAATCTCCACACAAGGAAAGCTTCACACAAGAAGCTTCTGCAGAATGACACATAATAATATTAATTTGAGATTTGTTCATAGTTAAATTAATTAAAGTTCCCCATGCACCCTCGTTCTATAGAACATACCCCATCTTCCACACATCCTTCATTCCATAAAATTCATAGCTCTATGCAACTTCTCTCTTTCACAACTAAATTTTATAAGTTTTAAATGTAAAGAAGTTTAAGATTAATTTTTTTGTTTCGAAATAATGTTCCCTTTGTACCACGATTTCCCACACTTACTCCATCCTCTACACAATAAAATATTAGCACAAGGAAACATATTAATATTAATTGGAGATTTGTGAAAAAAATGTAGCATTTTTTTACGTAAACAATGCATTGTTTCTTCTATATGTGAGTACCTAGAATGTTTATAGAATATACGGTATAGTCTTGTGGCAATGAGGTATCAAGTTCACATAATGGATAATGTGATAGTGTTAAACACATTTACACATGATATGTTATTGTCGTGTAGCTCTTATGTTTGAATTACGTTTGTGTTATGAAATTATAACCTTTTATTTTTCTTAATTCTATATATTTAATCTAACTCATCATCATAGTAGCAAAAATGAACACAAGCGGAACAAACACTGTTAAAGACAATGATAAATTTGTTAAGATGTGTGTTTCTCCTATTTATTGACATTTCATTATCTTTATATTATATAGTCCAATGTTTATTTTTTTGGCTATATTTTTAATGAACCATAACTAAAATCAAGGATTTTTCAAATTTTAGGAAACATATAACACTTAGATATTCAAATCCAATGCAACAATTACAAGGGAAAAAGTATTTTGAATATTTCTATAGAACATTTGTATTTTTTGAGAGTAAAATATATTTAGAATTTATGTACATTAGAATGAATTTGTGTTATTTGATCTTATTTTCATTTGTCAATTCTTACTTAATATCAATTATAATGTCCTTTTAAGCAGTGATTTCAATATATTATTTGTGAATAGGAAAAATACATTTAATTAGAATGATGTCATGGTAGAGATGGATGAAGGTTTAGAGATGGAAATGAGTAGTACTATAGAAATAGATACCATAACAAACAAAATGAAAGGAACAAAAACCAGCAAAGAAATAAAAGCAAAAGGTAATTATGTGTAGGTTTAGTTAACTGTATATCAAATTTCTTTTTTGTGTTTTTGTTAATTTTCTTTGAATTAATTTTAACTCAATGCTCATGAGTAGGAAAAAATAAACCGAGTCTATGCCATTGTTGATTGAAGATATCACACTAGAGAAATTTTGACGTCTAAAATGGGCCTCCTAAGGAATACTATAAAATAATAGTGAAAATAATGAACTAAGATTAGATTACCTCATCGAGTTTTAGAGGGAAAAAATAAAAAAATGTTTTTTCAACTCATATTTTCAACTTATCTGCCTATTATTTTACTCAAATTTCAAGTGGGAGCGCTCCTTGGATGCATAATTTAATTTTCCATCCAAGGCATACTCATGTTTCATACTTTCAATGGACCCAACAAAACAAAAAATGTGAAATACATGAAAAAATGTGATTGCAATTACATTTTTCCATGTATTTCACATTTTTCATGTAGTAAGGTCCATTGAAAATATGCAACATGAGTACTCCTTGGATAAAAAATTAAATTTTGATTCCAACGAGTTCTCCCATTTGAAATTTGAGTAAAATCATATGAAGATAAGTTTGAAAAATACAAGTTGCAAAAGTAGTATTTTAATTTTTAATTTGAGAAAACATTTGTCCTATTTGTGCATAGTACTGATTCTTTCCAAATATGATGATTGTAAACTTGTCACATAATGAAGATCCATTTCTAGTTGGCACAATCATTATTATTGCAATTTTGGTAATGCACACAACAATGAAATATGTACTGGGAATAGAATACGAAAATTTAGAATAAGACAAGGTAACAATAAGCTTTGATTTATTTGAGTGTTTCATTGTTACAAAGTGATTGTACATATATTATATGGTTTTCATGTATTTCTTTACAAATTTTTCATATTAACAAATTCAAATACACGATAAACTTGTTTTGGCATGTCTTTCAGTCCAAAGAAAATTGCAAGAAAACATTCTTCATTGATATTGCTAAAAAATATAGTTAAAAAACAAGAAAGAGTTTTCTAATCTTCACAATTGACGTTCATATTTCCATTGAAAACAAAAGATAAAGTCAAAAATCTACGAAAATTATTTTCTTCACAGAGTGGAATATGCATGGTAAACTTTATTATATTGTTTACATAGACATGGATAAAGAAAAAAAGGGTAATAATACATTTGATTTCAAGTTACTAAGCCTCTATTTTCTATATCAATTTTGTAGTACTTTTAAGGACACCTGACAATGATTAAGGCATATGTGAATCCATTTAAGACTATGTGTGATATGTAGTAGTCCAATTATAAGTGCTAGAACTATGAATAAAACTATGCTTTATTTCACTACTTGCAAGCAAGACTCTTAATTTGTTTATTTCCATTGGTTAAACTGTATCATATATGCAATTGACAGGACTGAAATACAATGTGTTTTGAGAGGCATGGAACTACTAAAAGTATTACCTTAACTACAAAAAGTTTCCTATGACTAATATTGTTTGGAAAAATCAAATGTTATTGAATTGTTGTCCAATTTTGAGACACATGGCACATTTACAATAAACCATTAAAACATGACCATATGTATATAATGATGGTTTTCTTTGTTTACAATCTTGAGCAATCTAGTAATGACACAATTCTCCTTGCTTACTTTGTCAAGTATGTTAACATTGCCTTATCCTTTTTGGTTCAAGAATTGGACTATTGTTAAGCAAACTTTTTACTTTACTGGATGATTGATATGAATTCACATTGTCGAGCAACCTAGTAATGGTGCTATTTTTGTTTCTTGCATTGTTAGGTAATCTTAATATTACCTTGTACTTTATGGTTTAAGAATTTGACTATTATCGAACACCTCTTTCGTTTTATTGGATAATTGGGATCTGGTTTAATGTTATTATTGGGAATGTGTGAATGTGTACAATAACATATTTCAATAAGCTATTTTTTTTTTTTTAAGGTTCTATGATTTGTACTATGCTATTTACTAAGATTTTTTATTATGTTTTAATTGTTATATGTAGTTGGTTCATTATGCTATGTCATGCTTTCTTTCTTGCAATCTAATTTCTTACATTGTTTTATTAATCTATCAAATTTTCAAGTTCTATAACTAGTCAAACAATATTACAATTTACTTACATGGGATATTCGTTGAATCATTTTTCAGTGATAGTGTTGTTAATTAATGAAGTCTACAATCATGGTTTTCTTTATTTACATTGTCAACTAATAAAGTAATGGTACATTTTTCATTACTTACATTGTCAAACAATCTTAACATTACTGTATACTTTCTGGTTGAAGAATTTGACTATTACCGAACATATCTTTTGGTTTATTAGATGATTATGATCTGGTTTCATGTTATAATTAGTTGATTTATTATTCTCATTGCTTGCATTGTTAAGTAATGTACTATTGAATACTAGCAAAGGGTGAAGCACCATGCGTATTTCTGTGCTTCTATATATCCATACTTGCAATCTTAACATCATCTTCTACTTTCTTCTATTTAGTAAGATTATTTACAAAGTTTTGATTGTTATGTGTAGCTGGTTCATTATGTTGTGTTGTGTATGCTTTTATGCAGTCTGATTTCTTACATTGTTTTATTTATTTATCAAATTTGCAAATTATGTAGTTAGTGACACATAATTACAACTTGGTCCTTAATTAGTGACTTTTTTGTTAATTAATGGAGTTGTCCTAGTGGCATTTCATATAATTAATGATGATGATTCATCTTTCATATGATGACATAAGCTGAAATTTGTGGAGGTGTGCAACTGTGTGAAAGATTTTATGAAATGTGGAGGCCTCTACATGTCACATTCTGCATAAGTAATCTACTCGTTGTAATGAAAAAAATGTCTTCCATTTTAATGATTTTCATGTTTTAGCACATAATCTATATCTACAACAAATGGAATTTCAATTTGTGTGCCTTACTTAAGCCAATCCGTTTCTCCTTATGGCAATGCCTACTGCAACTATTAATCCAAGGAATATGGATACTCAATACTTGTTTGACGTCTCTATAAACAAAAAGTTGTGTTTAATAATATTTGACAATGGTTGTCACTCTTTTCAATTTAACTCTAATGTCTAACTAGTTCATTGTTCTATGTCTATCTGTTTTTTGCAATGTAAAAATTCTAAATGAACCATTATCATACATAACTCAAACAAATTTGTAAAATGAATACTTATTTAAAGAATCAATGTATAGAGCAACACCACATAATTTACAAAAGACTTTACATGCACACATACATATATATTCTAGAATATTCCATTTTTTTGCATTGTTGAGTAAATTGTTAACATTGATACATAGTGGGGAAGGACATTTTTTGCCTCGCTTACTCGGTCGATTTGTCTTTCACATTCCACATAATGATTTCTTACCCTTCTAATTCCCAGCCCCTCCTCCTTGTTATCGACTATTCATATTTGTACAATACTACTTACTAATATCATTTACTTATGATTTCTTACACTGCCTTTTGATTTATCAGGTTTGCAATTCTTTATATAAAAAAATCTATTTCATGTAAGATTTAAAAAATAGCTAAATAAATCATTATCATATAGATCTGAAATAAATTTGTAAATCGAATAATCAAGACTATGATATAACTTATAAAATAATTTTCATCTATACATATGTTTATATTTCAGAATATTCTAATATGTTTTATTTTTAATTTCTTTTTACTATGCCAAGGATATTATAATACATAATCTTTAGCATATACTTAATTTCAAAATTGGTTGAGCAAATAGCAAATTTTGGTAACTGTTTCTTTACTAATCAACCATAGTTTCTTGAGATTAACGCTTCTACTAATTATGCTTCCAAGATGAATATCTAATTTCTCTATTCCTCTTTGGTGATAGCTCTTCTAACAACATTCTTACAATGTCTAGTTCATCTTCTAATTGCCTTAGCGTTTGCTAAAGTTCCAATATCTTATCCATTAATATTAAAATATCTTAAACATTAAGATATATTAGCTAAGCATTAAGTTATCTTGGCTCTTTGCATGTACCTCTTCCTATGTGCTTATGCCATTGTTTATTTGGGCCATTTATTTTTCTCTTAGTAACAAATTCTAAAAACAATAGACAAATTATAAAGAAAAGCCTGAAAATACTTAATAGATTTAGAACAAACAAAGCAAGTCGATTGCTTAGAAATTGCTAATAGGTCTATAACAAAATTAACATTGACAAATTTCTTTCACAGGAAATAGGCCTACACATAATGCATCAAAGGAAATAAGTCATCTAAATCATGAATTGACATCTATGTTTCGAAACGACATTTAACTATTATCAATTTTAGTGGTATTCATAAACTAGTGATTGTCACCAATATGGCTAGTATCGATTTCCCTGATCTTTAATCAGAAAGAAATGTTGTGAAATCAATTACTTTAAATAATATACATTTTACTTAAATTCTAACTCAAGATAGTCCAATTGATATGATTACATTTCACAATGAATCCATTTCATATGCTATATAAATCATTATCAAGATATTATTTTATGGATATCCTAAATCACATTCTATTTTTATTAATTAAAGGTCTCCTGCCAATAAATACAGGTATTTTCAACATTTATTTAGTGAATCAAAGTGTATTTAAGACATTTACTATGTGAAATTGTTTTTCTATCGACCAACTTTTACTTTACAGACAACATAAAAATTCCAATCTTAGATGTCAATTCATGACTTAGATGCCTTATTTCCTTTGAAACATTGTCCAAATATTAAATCAACCTTGTTTAATCAATTAAGAGTGAGTTTATAACTTGGTATTGTTTCTACGGTTTAGCGTTAATCCAAAAACTAGCATCGCAAAATTATTATAAGATGTTTTTGCACAATGCAAGCTTTGATTTCAATTGAAAAAAAGAATCAAATAAGATGGAAAAGGAAAATCTCGAACACTCGACAATTTTTGAAGCAAAGATTATAATATTGATAACAACTTAACAAAACTTTTAGGATCCAAAAAAAATTGAGAATTGTTATATTGCAAAAAAAAACATTTTGCTCCGAACATCACCACAAAACTAAGACTAAATAGCACCCTCCATCTCCATGTTGCACCTTCATATAGGCACAACATAATAAAAACGAGTCTCAAACTATTTAGTTGGGAAATAGTTTTAGAAATAGATTCAATCTGTCATCGAAGAAACATATATATGTCAATTCACATAACCTTCACTTGGCCTCCAACCTAATCTCTAACTTGTAAATTGTACTTCCTCCACATATCCTTCATCTATGACTAACCTCTTTTGTTGGTCACATGTAGATACAAACTACCCATCATCAGCGCCAGTTGCACCAACACTAGCAGTCTGCTCTTTTAAAAGCATTATGTGTACTTGTATTCACCGAATAAATATCAAAAAAAATATTTTATAATATTGATAAATACAATTTTATTTATATGTTTGCAACTAGTAATCATTACGCAATGCATCAAAATAAATTCTATTAAGCGTTTGAGCTATAACGTAATTATGTAAGAATTTGTGTAACAAGTATTAATATTACTGCTAAGCATTAATTAATTCTTCAATGCTAAGTACAAATTCCAAGTTTCCACATCTTCATAAATATTACCATCAGTACACATTTTGTGCATATAACACACTTGTTCTTTCTCACATTCTCTAGTACTAAATGCTCTCAATAGTTTGTACATTACCTGTTATCATTAGAATGATTATGTAATAAAATATGTTATAAACATTAATATTAAACTGCACAAATAACTAGTATAGTATGGGACATAAAGTTAGATAAATGATATTTGGTATTGTATCCTCTCTTTGAAGTGGAGAGAAGTTGATTGTGCGATATTGTATGTTGGCTTTGACCTTTTTCGCACTTACTCTCCATATTCAAACAAATTTGTGCACTGCAACAGGTGTTTTGATAAAAAAATATAGAGTGAGCCTTTATTGCATAAGAATTTAATACTATGGTAGCGCTGGAAAATCACTATTCTCTAAACTTTTGTGGAAATATTTCATTATGTAGAGAGTTTTGTGTAGAAATATTTCATTGTGGAGATATTTGAGCAGATATCTTTCATTATGCAGAGAGAGATTTCATTTTTTGAAGAGATTTCACTATACAAATTTTGTCCACACTCTGCACAACCTTTAATCAATTAACTAGTGGGATTCAGTATACGGTTTAGTACTAAAATATTACCAATAATATATAATAACAATAATGACGTGGAAGAACTTTGTAGAGAAAGAATGCATATACTAATTATGCTGCAAACAAATCCACACTTAAGATTGAATAATTAATAAATGCTTAGCAATGCTATTATTATCTACTCAACAAAACAATACATAATCACTATATTGTTCACCCTTAATGTGTGATAAAATACTTCATTTATAGATTGAATCACCTTCGTACATTTCTATTTTCATATTTATTTTGTGACAAATACCTCTAGTCAAAATCAGATAACTAGATAATGTCACAATATAATCGTTCCTAGACAAAATCACATTAAATATAATAATGCATCCACTGTTATTTATTCAAATTGCGTTGATTATAGACTATTCTTGTTTCATGTATTCTAGTTATCGTTTACTAATTTTGCTACTAACTATAGAATGATCGATGCAACCTTAATTGGGAGTGCTATCGGGAAAATAATTCATTGTGAAGAGTCTTTTCTGTACCTTTGATCAACTAATTCTCTTTGTAGCGATCTTTCACTATGCAACAAGCTTTTATTGTCTGGAAAGGTTTTTGCATACATATTTCATAAATAATGAATGAATATTCTATGGCACATATTTCTTTTCGCATATCATTTTACTTTGTCATAACACATATATGCATTATTTAGTATTAAAATATTATCAATACTACAAGGATAGTGGAAGCTATGTGGAATTAGATCTCTTCTGCATACACATTTCAATTTCATAGCAAGGAAGAAAGGTGATGGAAAATGCCTTTTGTCAAAGTTCCATTCAGTGAGATATCATCCACTCCATCAAGTTCACATGTTCAAAGTTTCACTACAGTTGAACTACTAGACTTGTGCGAATCTTTCATTGTGTAAAAATCTCTGCACAAGAAAAGCTCCGCACATCACATCTCAGAACTTGCCAACAAGCATTGCGTCCACACTTGTTATTCTGATCATAACAATGTTGCATTCAACATTTATGTAACACTCCTAAATTAGTGATGATGTATTACTATTTTATATGAAGTTATAAAGTCGAGTGTCATGATTGAGATGGTATAAATATATAAATTTGTTGAAGCAACTAAGAATTATAGTTTAATTAGTAGTAGAGCTTTGTGCAGAAAACTTTGTGCAAAGAGATTTCATTGTGTAGAGAGTTTCATGCAAAGAGATTTCTTCGTGTATTCCTCACAAATTTTGATCTAGTAAGATAGAAACTATGTTATATTACAATAATTCATCTTAATAGACTCTTCATCCCATATATTATTTCACATGACACAATTTCTTTTAAAAGACAATCTTACTTGCTTATATTCTAACAAAATTCCATGATCTCAGGTAAAAAAAAAACCACATGCATTTTTTTTTCAAAAAAATTAAAATAAAATAAATCAACCTGACCTATCTATATTCTCACAAAATTCCATTGATTGCAGTATACAAAACCACCCAAATTCAGATTTTGGAATGCTTAAATATATTAGATGAGTGAAAATCAAAATTCAATGCAAGCCACTTATATTTCTCATGACACAATTTGCATAGCGTCCCATGTTTTCACTATGAAGATGAGAGTATGGTGACCCATTTATAAACTGAGTGCCCATACTTATAGCATTACAACTAAATAAACTCTTCAAGAATTATAATGGAATCATTGTACCCTTTTTTAAAATAATTTATTATTAATAAAAATTCCAACGGAAAGATCATTATCGAATTACAATAATTAATGATTTGAATGATAACTCAATCCTATATCAAATGACCATTATTCCTCTTATAAAAAGATCATTGAATTACTGTACACTGAAGTTTGGGTTTAGCTCAGAAATGGTAAATATTTGTACTATTGGTCATAATTTTCAAATTAAATATTTATATTATTTTTTTAAAGTGAAGTAATTAAATTGATTTATATATTTAAATATTATATAATATAATATCATAGTTTTATAGTACTTAAGATTTTCATAATGCTTGACTTAGGTGAAATATCTTGATTGGTGATGGTTGTGTAAGTGAGGATTTTGGTCTTCTTATTTTATTTTTTATTTTTTAAATTATTTAATTTTTTTTTTTTGGTTAAATATTCATATTTAAGTTTGATATGGTTTACATGTAATCAACATAGATTTATCTTAAAAGAGATCGAATTTCTTGAGGCGAAAACTATTTTTAGAGTGAAAACTTGGATTGGTAGATCCAAAGTTAAAATGGATGTAGGTTGGTTTAATTATTAGTTTTTATTAAAGCTATTATCATATGTTCTACATTTTTAATTATAACCTAATGTGATTTTTAATGTAGAATATTACTACATGATGAATCTAATTTCTAATCTATACATTTTTAGTTTTATTTTTTTATTATATATGAAAATTGATTAATAATTTTAAAAAATCATAAGATCATAGAAATACAACTTACCTATAGTGCACCTATTGTAACACCTATCCATTATATAGACTCACCTTTATACATACTCACATTTAATGTGAGCCTGTCAAGTACCATCCAAACTATCTATCTATACATGACCATACTCTTCCATACATGGCTAGACTAAAGAAGCACCATAGATAGGCAACCCATAACCATGCATTGGCCATAAAATGTTCAAAGGACGTTCAAATTAAAATTCTTTCCAGTCAACTCTCCAAACTCAACATTTGCATTCATGCAAGACATATGAGATCAATAAACCATCATTCCAAAGGTGAACCTACACACCATATGGAGGATCCATAAGGCTCAAGGTTGGCCTATGCTATGGATTTTCCATTACCATTGAAGGGAATTTTCTTACCTCTTCCCTTAGTGGAATGTGAAAGTAATGGGGAAGATGTTAGTTCTTCAATTATTGAGGGATTTAGGATGACCACAACATTTGTAGAGCAACAAAGGCTATGTCACCCAAAACATAAGTTGAATTTCCACATGTTGTTGCATAGGCTATGAAAAACAAGCAAAAGATAAAAGTGTTAAGCAGTTTAGCTATTTTCTCCATATGAGTTTCGCTTGCTTCCTAAGGACTACACGACAAAAGAAGACAAGTTAGAGGTTAAAAAAAACCATTCTTCATGATACAAACTTAGCCATGACACAATTCAATAACTTGACCAAAGTTAAAAGGGAAACATAGAAGGCGAAAAATAGCTTGAGGTGATCCCTGCTGATTTAGAAAATATGGATTCGACTATTATTATTCCAACAAAAGAAAATTCAACCACTATTGTTCTATAGGAAATAATAGGAAATAGTGGCAAAATTATACTATATATCCCAACAATGAGCACTTCGGTCTTCCTTATGCTATCAATACTAATAATAATGGTGATATATGGCTAAATATTGGTCCCCATCTTCAAATATTCATATATAGTCCCAAAGGAATAACACCTCTGTAGATGGAGACACATGTCATCCATTATATATATATTATTATATTAAATATATAATGAGAAAGCACAAAAAATATGGAGAACCCCAAAATTCATTGTATAAGAGTCCTAGGATTGGTCCTTCATAGGGTAGCTTCTGCTAACGATTATGAGTATATCACATGATGAAGAAACCATGAAGGGTGGATTCTCAGTAATCTAAGTGTTATCAAGTAGATCACAACATAGTAGAAAAATACATCACAACTTGAAATTGACTCTTTGAGGGGCAACGATATTAACATCACATAATGAACAATTATTGGAATGATAAAAATGACAAGATCTCCTTGGTATATATAGGATTCTAAGGAGTTATAATATAATCAAAGCCTACAAAAGAATAATAATGAAAGGGCACAACACTAACAATATGGGCGAGCACAATAATAACAATAAGGGGGCTACAATAACAATAACAATAAGGGAACTGCACTAGTATTATAGGGACCTAACATGCCCCTCTCATTCAAAAAGTGTTTTCCCTAATGCCTCAGAAATTTTGGATGTTTCTGTATAAAATTCTCATCCTCCCATGTGGAATATTTAGTGGGCATGTTCTTCCACTTAATGAGATTCTCTCAAATTGATCGATTCCATAACTGTCAGGTTCTTGTTTCCATGAATTCTTCGTGATCCACTATGATTTTTCCTTCCTCGTCAAGTTCTAGAAATATTGTTTGAATTGGGAGCTTGTTATCAATAACCTTCTTTGAGCATAAAACATGGAAAATTGGGTGTACTCGGAAAGATGCAGGTAGCTCCAATTTGTATGGCATACTACCAATCTTTTGTAACACCTTATAA
>APFE030165677.1:0-15131 GCA_000404065.3 Pinus taeda
TCATGATATGATAGGAGGAAGAAAGGATTGTTTTATGCTGTAAGTCTCAAAACTTCAACTATTGTAATGATTTCACCATTTAATGATTAATACATAATTTGGGTGTTGCTGTTCACTCTTTTCCTTCTGAAGTAACCCAGCAGCGTCCACTGGCCGCTAAGGGCCTAGCCTTTGGTGGAGTACGCTGCTGCTGTTGTGTATCATATATTTACACTTGCTTTTGTATCATTATAACTTGATTTCTGCGTGGTTTGCTTATCCTTATTACTCTGTAATCTGATATACCTTTCATATGCTATGCTATGCTCTGTTACGATTAATGCATTTATGGTTTTTCTCAGGAAATCTGCGTAATGACTCTGCATTGTATATTTGAATCTTTTCAGAGTTGATTGCATGCTTTTAGTCGCAACCAGTTATTTCTGTTACAGAGCGTCTACATTGAGTATTATTGTCGTTTGATTCATTTGCAATCCCGAATATTGGAATCCAAAAGTAATGATATTCTATTTGGAGACATAGTTGTATTATCCTTAATTGTCAGATTACTATATTAATGCGAGGTGTGCATATATGGTTGATTATTGCTATTCTATAATTCATCAATGAGTGTTGTTCCATAAAGTATATTCCATCCAATTTGCTTGAGGAGAGAAGAATGTTATAGCAGAGTGTGAGTAAGTTGGTTTTGACTCACGAGATTTAGTTCTTTTGATTGTTGTTCCATTTACGGCCGTTCCATTTTAGACTTGCTGTTCCATTTCCTATTTGCTATTCTATTTTACTTTCTGTCATTCCATTTACTTGTATTTGCTGCTTTGGTGTGAGAGAAGGTCTAAGGCTGTAGTGAGCCTCAGTGGTCGCTGCCTAGCTCCCAGACCTATGGTCCATGCTCTAATTTCCTTTCCATCAGCTTCTAGAGGGATGGGTTATTGCTTCCGCACCCTTGACTGATAAGTTGCCTTGTGTGATTTTATCCTTTTGAAGCAATTTAGTCATAGTTTAGCATCAGTCTACTCTTGTGTTCTCTGAATGCTGTACTACTAAACATTACTCTTGAGTAAATATCCGCCTCAGACTGAGTACACTCTTGAAATAAAAAGTCGTCCCTGGGTTGACAATTAATGTGAAGTAATTAGGAGTTAAAAAGACACCTTTTTATCGCTCCACAATTATCTTTCCCCTTAATATACCTAATCTCAAATTTGAACTCACTGATCGTGGCCAACCATCTAGGTTGTTTGGCATTGAGATTCAATTGGTCCAATAGATAATTCAATCCACTATGATTACTCATCAATATTACCTCCTACCCAAAAGATAGTGCCTCCACATCTTTAATGCATGGATTATCGCTCCCAATGCAAGATGATGTGTTGGATAATTTTTCTCATGCTCATCCAATTTCCTTGATTCATAGCATACCACCTATCCTTCCTTCAAAAGAAATCCACCAAGTCCTCTCTTGCAAGAATCTTTACATTCCACAAATTCTTTGTCTAGATCTGCAATCATTAACACTGGAGCATTTGTCAACAACTGTGTCAACTACTGAAAAATGGTTGCATAATCCTCTATCCATTCAAATTTCTTACCTTTCCTTTGCAATAATGTAATAGGATATGAAATGCAAGAGAATTTCCTTATGAACCTCCTATAGTAACCTACTAATACCACAAATGATCTTACCTCATCCATATTTCTAGGAGTTCTCCACTCCATAATAGCCTTCATATTTTATGAATCCACTATGATGCCTTCCTTGGAAACCACATACCCTATGTTATGTAACCCTATCTAAAAGAAACTACATTTCCTAAGCTTGGCATACAACTGATTCTCTCTTAGCAATCTCAATACTGCTACTAAGTGTTCAACATGTTATTCCTCATTTTTAGAATATATCAAGATGTCATCAAATGCACACAATAGAAAACTTGTCCAAATAAGGACATAATACACTATTCATTAAGCACATAAAATTAGTTGTAGCATTAGTAAAACAAAATGGAACTACAACAATATCATAATGCCCATACCTACTCTAGAAAGTTGTCTTGTATATGTCCTCTTCCTTGAATCATACATCATGATATTTGGGTCTCAGATCAATCTTCGAGAACACTATGGCTCCCTTCAACTCGTCAAACAAATCATCAATCGTTGGCAACAAATAAATGTTCTTAATGGTCAACTTTTTTAGCTCTCTGTATTGAATGCACAACCTGAGAGTACCATCCTTCTTCTTTACAAAAAATACTAGTGCACCCCAAGGCAACACACTTGCCCTAATGTATCCTTTGTCAAGCATTTCCTTCAACTACAACTTCAACTCCACCAACTCCAACGTGCTCATCCTATATGGTTCCTTAGATAGTGGTTTTTCCCCAGGTACCAACTCAATAAAAAAGTATACTTCCCTGTGATGCAGAAACTCTGAAATATTTGCCAGAACCACATCCTGAAACTATTGTAAGATTGGATACCTACTCAATACCTCTGCATCACAAACTTAATTACCTTTATTACTGGAATTATTCACTACAAATAACACACACCCTTTCTTGTGACTGCACTTTTCCTACATAGATGTCACCCACTTAACTGATGTTGCCGTCTTCTTACCCTACAAAATTCTCTCTTCTCCATTGTCATCCAATAACTCAATAGCCTTGTCATAACAATCCACCTCAGTCCTATGCAGATACAACCAATCCATACCGAACAACATATTGTATGATCTGAATGGAAGTACATTCAAATGTGGTAGCGTAGGCATACCATTAATCTTAGATGCACAAGATCTTATCCAATGATGAACTCCTTTCTTTGTACATGTATCCAACTGTACTAACCAAGAGTCTGCATGCACTTCTTTATTCAAACAACACTTATCAACTAGGTCAGGATTAACATAACTATAATTAGATCAAAGGTAAATAAAAATGGAAACAACTAGATCAGAAAGCTTACCATCCACCCCGATGATAGATACCCAGTGATTTACTTGCATATTCTCCAATGTTGCATAAATCTGTGGAATACTCTATCCAACATTCCCCAATGTGTGTGCCTCCTAAGCATTATAGATATGTGATCTACCACCCTGATGTTGTGCACAATCTCTTCTGAAAATGCTCTCCACCATAATTCCAACACATTAAAGGCTTCAAACCTACTCCCTCATTATGATACTCAGACCGAAATCCCCATCCTTTATCAGATGCATTGAACTTATTATGTGGTGTTGAAATCTCTTTGGTATTTGTACCTTCAGGTCATGTTCGCTTCTTGTCCCATTTTCCTTTATTCTTTGCATTACCTTTACATTTTTTCTTCGTCTTAGATCTATGATTTCATTGCTCAAAATAATGCTTTAGCTTCTGGATGACTTCCTCCAATGATATAGGCTCATCATTCTCAATGTTGCCCTTCAATGCTACCAGAAACCCACTAATAAATCATTGAACCTTTTCCTTCTTCTCCTTTAGGTAAGGCACATATCTCAATAGATCGAAGAATCTAGCAGTGTACTCCTCATCTGTCATAGATCCCATCTTTAACAAATAAAAATCTTTTTCCCCATCATCATAATATCTCTCTTATAGATACTTCTTCATAAATAATCTCTTAAACTCACTCCAAGTCAACTTTTCTTCATGAATACCTCTGACATTATTTACATATTTCCACCAGTTATTGACTTTACTTTTAAGACTAAATGTAGCTATTGTAGTCTGCATGTTCACTGAGTACTCATGAAATCTAACAAACTTGTTCATCGTAGGCAACCATGCTTTTGCATCCTATGACTTCTTCATTTCCCCATCAAATGTACGTGGCTTTGCTTTCTTGAAATTGTCCAGAAAATATCCCATGTTCGTTGTGTAAGGATGATAACAATGATGACCATGATATCTAGCTGAACCAAAACTAGAGTAAAGCATGTGTCCATTGCCTCGTCTTTCAGGTGTATCCTAGAATTTTCTATCTTTCACTGTGTCCTCTCTATCTAACTTATGCTAACCATGTCACCTACTATCGTATGCTCCATTAGTCTTATCCTCCTACCCATGACTGACCCTAAGTGGTCATTGTCTATGCAAGTCTGACAAGATCTGAAAAATCACCACATTCACCTATGCTTATTTCTCCTCTGCCCTAGGAATTATCTTCTATGATTGAATGATTCAATTATTATCTTATTTGAAACTCCTTATTTCTTCCCTCAAGCTTATCAAAGTATCTATTATGTCAGGAGAGTATCCCTCACCATGCTGCTCATCTAATCTATAGGGACAATCTTGTGCCTACCATTCTGTTATTCATCTTTGATATTCTCTCCCTACACGATATATCATTTCAACTAAACCAAAATATATAAACTGAAGTACCACAATGTATTTAAGGGGAGGATATATTGTCTGCAAGACCAACCAAATTAGCATAAAACATATATATAAACATAATCATATCATCTTGTAGTCGTCATATCAACCATTATCCAGTCATAAATGCATTACCATACCCACTACATATCATTAACTCATGCAGAACAACCATAACAATGAGAATGCATTCATAACAAGATATAGACATTGATATGCATGACCAATGCATAACCTACATGCACTCATGAGGACCATATCTAACAAAACACCATCAACCTTCAGACGGAGACACTGTCGCAACTACGACCACCATCATGCATACACAACAAACACATATACCACAAGCATAGAGAAAAAATATATGAAATTTGCATGAATGCATGACGATCACACCACCCATCTCGTACAAGGATGAACCATGCTATGATACCACTCTGTAACCACCTCCTCCCACGTTTACCCAAGTTCACTAGTACGTTGGTGTAAACATGTGACAAGAGGCTACTATGATTTGATTCAACAACCCATGTATATTTAAGGAAGTGGAACTGACACAACATAACCAATCTAGCCTTCTACACATGTTACAGAACCTTCAGGAGCCAACAACCCTTCTAGGTGATCAACCCTTGAGACAACTCAACATTTCACTGACCTAGATCCTCATCCAATCCCATGACATGGGCATGCATGCAACCATTAGGGTATTTTTGAGGTCTAAATTGGGCCTCATAAGGAAATTATATAATAATAGGGGAAATAACAAAATAATATTAGATTACATCATCACATTTTAGAGGGAAGAAAGACAACTATTTTTTCAGCTCATATTTTAAGCTTATCTCCATATGGGTTTACTCAAATTTCATGCAAAAACACTTGTTGGATGTAGAATTTGATTCCTCATGCAAGGAGTACCCATGTTGCATACTTTCGATGGACCCTCCTATAAGAAAGATCATAAATACATGAAAAATGTGATTACAATCACGCTTTTTTCATGTATTTCTCAGTTTTTGTGTAGAAGAGTCCATTGAAAGTAGGTAACATGGCTACTCCTTGGATGCGGAATTAAAATGTTCATCCAACGAGTACTTATGCTTGAAATTTGAGTAAAAACTTAGGGATATAAGTTAAAAACACGAGTTGAAAATGTAGTTTTATTATTTTGTTATTTTTTAATCTTTGTACCTTTTTACTCCAAAATTGTGAATCATCCCCCATGGTCGACATCATTATCTTGAATCTTGTTGGTTGTTATAAATTTTATTTTGGTTGTACATTTTTCCTAGGAGGCCCATTTTAGACCTCAAAAATCCCAAAATGTGGGACCCTCCAGTTGTTCCCACAGAAAGGGAATGCCAATGATTGGGGACTTTTTTAACTAGTTATGAGCTTGCGACCCTAGATTATGTGCCACTTTTTCAGGCCTAGGTCTTGAGCGATTTCTCAGAACTTCATGAGACTTCTAGAAATGAAAAATAAAATCGAAACAATGATACTAATGCAAATACTTGAACAAACACTTGACGAGAGCCCTACTAGACATGACAAGAATTTTGTTAAACATGTGACAAATATTCATTCTATAATTCATAACAATAGATATGAGCATAGGGGTCTCATACTTATCTGAGAATCACTAAGAGACATTGATGGCTTATCAGAATGGCTACATTACCATCTATTAAGTCACATATTCATTATAGATTCATGTACTAATCAAACCACCATGAGAGGCATATGCCATCATTTTCATAAAACATACTGATAACCAAAATATAACAACCGAAATAACAAGGATATAACAACCATAAAGACCACATATGAACAAGTATATTTACCCATCAAACACAAGAGGAAATAAGCTCTTATGAAGATATGAAATATGCAGCTAGGTTTGGGACTTCAATGTACCACCCAACAATAGATTGGCTAAATGAAATCTTTCTTTCACCCAATCACCCATGTCCCATATTCCAACCATGAATGTGGGATCTCATGGAACCAATCCAACAAAACCAAACTAGGGATTCTAGAGGCCAAACCACTTTAATCCTCAACCAATGATTCCAACTTACGGTCGGACATCACTAATCATCACTAGATTGTTCTCTACCCAAGCTATTGAGGGCTCTAGAGAATTTGTTCTAACTAGGGCTTTGAGGACTATTATCTCAACCCACAACTATTGTCGGGATCCAAAAGAATTTGTCCAATCAAGGCTTCGAAAATAAGTAACTCAACCACCAAGGGCTTTGAGAGATTTTGTCCAACCAAGGCTTCCAGGACTAGAAATTGAACCCAAGTTATTATAGGGATTCTAGAATGTTTTTCCGACCAAGGATTCCAGGAACTAATAACTCAACCCATAGCCAAAGGAACATGAGAACCAACTAGAAAACAAATATAAAACCCACAACACCATGTCTATTTAGAAAATGGTAAGGCTAGGAAAACCCATCGTCAATGCAGGAATTCCTCCATGCCAATGACATATCATAACCAAGGAACCACATGCATATGCCATGAATGCCAAAAATAGAAAGGAAATCATATGTGAAACTTGGTATGTGCAAGAAAAACCCACTCTGGCTTTTTATCCCAATGTCCTCTTGTGATTTCATCCTCTTACTTTTCTTTCTTGCTCCAAAATCCTAAGTATGCCACACTCCTCCAAGACTGCTCCAAAAAAACTCTAAGTGTACAAGAGTATGAGAGAGTACAAAATGAGAGCTCTAAAACTAAACTGACATAAAGCTAAAAATTGATCCTCATAAGCCATTTTATTAATGAGGACTTCATTTTCTTCATTTTCTATTATTTTCCTTCATTTTCATCCTCACATGTAACCTGTGACCTTTCACCTTTTTTTTCTCCTATTTTCCATTATTTTCATAAATAAAATGCCAATTAATGCCTCATGCCTTTCGAAACCCTTTGACATTGCCTTTCCCAATTTCCATAGTCATTAATTAATCACAAGTGATCCTTGTCACTATTATTTTGCTCAACATTCAACTTGTAATATGTGTCCCGTAACCAAGGTTTTTATTTTTCCTTTATTAAATTTATTACATGTATTTTTTACCAAGGTTGTTACGTGAAAGGTGTGTTTGGCTATTTATACAATTTTGTTCCATAAATGAGTTGGTTTATGAATTGGAAAAATACAAGATATCAAAAATTCATTTTGCATATCACCGTGTGTAAAGGAAAATTTAAATAATAATGATTTATCTATAAGCTATCTTCCTTCGCTTGTAACCAAGGGTATCTCACATAATTTCTTATGTTAGGGGTTTCTTTAAGAATTCAAGCTCATTAGAATTGTATTTGATACTTGTATAAATTTTACATGTGCTACTCATGGATAATGAATGAATGAAATTTCCTAGAAGCTGTTTTGCATATTGCATCCTTGAAACTCCATTTATGATTGACAATTAAGTATAAATTCCTAGACTACTTATGAAGCTTCCTACGGTGACTATGGGACTTTTTCCAAAGTTGCTGTTGTGCCCTCTAGCTTTAGCTTATTCTCTAGGCATGCTAGTTTATGCATCAACTAGTTCAAAAACCCTAAGTGTTTAACCCTAGCTACAGAACCCTATGTGCATTATGTAGGACACAACCCTAAGTGAAAAAATATAAGTGGAAACCCTTACCCTAATGGATGAACAACATGTAAAATATGCCCAAGAAAACAAACAAGACATGATAGAACAAAAATATTTTATTAATCAAAACCCTTGAGGTAGGGTAACAACATACAACTACTCCTCAAGGAAGGAGATCACTCCACAAGTCATATGCTTGTCAATACAATAATCCTTGACATCCTCAATGGGGAGTCTCTAGCCAATATATAGGCTTCACACATATAATACCATGCTTCTCTAAATACCATACATCCAATACCATAGGCTTATCAAATTATTTCCTAACTAGTAGTGGTCCCTTGTATAATGCGGGTTTCACCACTTTATTTATAAACTATGGCCCGTTTGTTTATCATCCTTAATCATTACATCATATTATTCCCTTGGGTAGCTCCCTCCATACACCATGTTATCCCCCAAGGTATACTACATTCTAGCCCACATAAACATTATTCGTACACGAAACATGAGAAGAACACAAATAATAATGAGTAGATCTTATTATTTGTGTTCTTCCCATGCTTTAGGGATGAAACATGTTTAAGTGGGGTGGAATGTATTATACCTAGGGGGGGGAATATAGGGTACAGAGGGAGTTACCTAAGGGAATAATATGATGTTATGATTAAGGATGATAATTACATGGGCCATAGTATATCAATAAAGTGGTTAAACCCGCATTATGCAAGGGACCACAAGTCGTTAGGAAATAATTTGTTAAGCTCATGGTAATGGATGTATGGTATTTAGAGACCCATTTTATTGTATGTATGATTCCTATATAGAGGCTACAGACTCCTCATTAAGGATGTCAAGGATTATTGTATTGACAAGCATATTGCTTGTGGAGTGATCTCCTTCCTTGAGGAGTAGTTGTATGGTGTTACTCTACCTCAAGGGTTTTGATTAATAAGATATTTATGTTCTATCATCTCTTGTTTGATTTCTTGGGAATATTTTCCATTTTAATATATTTTCATGTCAGATATACTACACAACACATGTGGAGAAACCGTAGCATGAAATATGACCAAACAAGACAATGTCATGAAGCATATATAAGAAGCACTAATATTATCCAGGGCATCTTGATATTATAGAAAAACCCTAACTACAAGTTAAAATCCCTAGATTCAAAAACCTAGATTATTAACCCTACATGCATTGTCTATGAGAAAATGTCAAGGGAAAATCCCTAGGTGTGTTGTCTAGGAGAAAAACCTAAGTGGAAACACTTTCATTGTTAAAGATGATAACCTTAGGTAATGAAACCCTAGCATTTCTTGTTGAATATAAAAACCCTAGGTTCCTTGAAATCCCTTGGTAAACCAAGCCCTAATATGCATTGATGAAACCCTAAAATGACCTCAGTAATGAATGCATGAATGAACCACTAAATGAATATGATAAGTGCATCACTTACTGAGTATTAAAGATGCCCTTACCATAATGGATGAAGAATACATGTAATAAAGAAAATTTTAATGGATGAAGAACACATAGCATTAAAGTTTCCCTATCAAGACAATGTGAGAAAGCATATATAGGAAGAACTAATGTTATCCAAGGCATGTCAATATGATGGAAAAACCCTAGACACAAGTTCAAAACACTAGAAACAAGTTAAAAAAATAGCAAAAAGTTCTAAACTGTAAGTCCAAAGTGCTAGGTGTAAACCCCATGATGCATTGTCTACAAGAAAGCTCTAAGTGCAAAACCCTAGGTGCATTATCGAGTAGAAAATCTTAGTGCAAAACTATAGGTACAAACCGTTGCATTGATAAAGATGATACCCCTAGAATTCTTAAATATTGTGAACTATAAAATTTTGAGACAGGGTGAGAGTAAAATTTCTTGGTGGAATATTATAGTGGATATACTTTAGCAAGGGATATTTTCTTTTAAGCAATATCCAACCACAAATAAAAAAAATACATAGGAGAAAGGAACAGAATTCTTCACAGGTCGTGAACTAGAAATTCCTGAGAGAGAAAGAGAGTACCATGTTCTATACAAGGCTTGTAGGGGACCTCCATCTAGCTTGAAAACAAGACATATGAAAAGTCACTGAATTTTGGATTATAGTATTCCTCTACAATTTTGACCCGTCTCTCAAAAATTTTAGACTATGTTATCTCTCTAGAACCTAGGGCATCTTAGCACAATTCGGGCCTGCCGAAAAACAAAACCATGCACCCTCTGATATGTGGAGTTATGGGTATCAAAATTTTTATGATAAATCTAACCTCTGGAGCAATAAATTTTTGGAAACCTTGACTGAAAATGTGAAGAAGCATTGAAGACATTCTAAGGTCTCATTTTGTCAAATCTTTTGAAGTAATTTCTGAGTCCTTGCTATTTGGTAATAATAATAATTATTTTGGTTCTCATATTTGGGTTCTTTTTAAAGTGATATTAATTGTTAAAATAACATTTTTAAAAGTAAATATTAATTCACGCCCCATCGCTATCAGTATTTCCAGCATATAGAAAAAACTTAATTGATGAAAATGAAACAATGAAGATGAAATGAATTGTTAGACCGAATTGAACTATAACGAAAATGACACATTTGAATTCTAATCACAATGTATTTCCATTAATAACATTGAATGAAAAATACATTCCTTACATACGAATTGTGCTAAGATATCGAATAGGTAACAAAAAATAAAGTGAGCTCGTACATAAAAAAATAGAGATCATGTAAATACATCAAAAATGATGGACTTAATGGTTGTTTATGTTGCTACAATAACATCATAAGAAATAAGTACATCATAATAACCTTGATAACAATCATTAGAACAATGCATTGATTAACATATCACACACACACACACACACACATATATAAGTCTGTGAATGGCAATTGGTTGAGCACATGCTAACTCCTCCACATATCTTGCACATCCACATCTATTGGATGCTTCTTGATGGAGTATATCATTAGTAACCCTTTGAACATCTGATTGGAAAGTTCTGTTAAAGCTTTGAAATTGTGAAGCAATGTTTTTTTTCTTGTCTGTGGAGGGGTTTCAAATTTTGTTTTATGACTTGGTAAATTCCAATCATTTTATTGGTTTTATAAATTTAAACTTTGTGTAAGTGGCAATGTCACTTGTAGCATAATTCCTTGCTTCTCTTAGCCCATCAACTAGGGCAAGACAATAAGCTTCATTGTTGGTGGTTCTTCTAGGAATTTTTCTATTGTTTTGATAGAACCGTCTTAGTGCTTCATTTTCAAGAACAAATCTAGTCTACAATTAAACTGGGTTTGGATGGAACCAAACATTAATGAACAAGGTTCACTTTTGCACCATCTACAAAATAAGAAAACGATTAAACAAAAAATAATTTAATGAAATATTGTTAGATTTTGTTCAAACTACGTTCCGACAACTCACTATTACAGTGGAGACAACTCATTGTTATAGTGGTAGCAACTCCCTATTATAGTGGCTACAACTCATTGTTACAGTGGCTACAACTCCCTATTACAGTGGAAGAAACTTCCTATTAGAGTGGTGAAATCTCATTGTTATAGTGGCGACAACTCAAGAGGGAAATGAACACTTTGTTATGAAAATGTAGAAAACATAATTTCATATTGTCAATAAAATCATATATCAATGAACAAGAATTTTAAATGCTTGCAAGGCATGTTAACTTCCTATGTTTACTACGTTGACCTACATATACTTTATTGACCTAGTGTTACTATGTTGACCTACATTTACTAGGTCAACCTACGTTTATTAGGTTTACTAGTTTGTGTTATGTTTAAGGTTTATATATGTTTACGAGGTTGACATATGTTTACTAGATTTTCTAGGTAAACCATAGTTAACCATGGTAAATTAATCAACCATAATCAATGATGGTCAACTATAGTAAACCATTGTCACCATGGTTGGTTGTTTTGAATGTTGGTTTATCACTTTCAACATGATCAAATATGAACAACCATGACAAACCACCATCAATCATAATTTATCATAGATAACTAAATTTTAATGTGGAGAACCATGCTCATCCATAGTCAACTAAATATTATTCATAATAAACCCTCGTCAACTGTAACTTGAACATATTTAGACATAGTAAGCCACATTTAATTTTTAATAATTTGAATGTTATCAAATTTTTAGCCCTTATTAATGAAAAATAATCACCCTCTGAAATTATCATCACTATGATAATAACAATCAAATGATAAAAGGTGAACAAATTCAATTTATTTGGATTGTAGTAGTAGTTATAACAATAGTATTTTTTGTATGATAGAGGAATTTATAATAATATTAATTATTTTATTTTAGTGGAAGCTCTACCAATATTTGTTTTTGTACTTTGATGGAAGTTACGATTGAATGTTGAGGTTAAGTTAGACATCAAATTTGTACTAATTATTCATTGGTTAAATTTGAGGTTTACAATCATAGTAGTTATCCTTGACTTAAAAATTTGCATAATCATTTTGAGATTTTATTTCATCTTTTTTTCTTTATTATAAATATCTTTATTTGCATTTAGAAAATAAATGCAAAGAACATGTACCAAAGAAAGTAGTTTTTTCATTTAAATTCCACTAATGAGTTCCTTTTCCTATAGCATTTTTACACTTTTCTTTTCTTATTATGTTATTATGTTTTGAGTAATCATTTTCAATATATTACGAAATATAATTAATACTTATTGCTTGGGAAACATTTAATAGAAAAAAGTCTAATTTGAACTAGATAAGAGAGAACATTGATGACGAATTTACTAAGTGATAGTGAGTAGGAAATATTGTTTTCTGAAAGGTAAAGAAAGTAGTTGTTCATTTCAATTCCACTAACAAGTTCCTTTTTCTGTAGCAATTTTACACTTTCCTTTTCTTATGATGTTATTATGTTTGGAGTACTCATTTTCAGATATATTAAGAAAGATAATTAATACTTCTTATTTGGGAAAATGTTAATAGAAAAAATTCTAATTTGAACTAGATAAGAGAGAACATTTATGACAATTTTACTAAATACTAATGAGCAAGAAAATATTTTTTTATGAAGAGCTTGGTTATGAAGAGGACTCTCTATTCCCACTATCGCCCAACTTCTAAAATTTTACTCCATTGTCATAGTTTTCAAGTATCAATTAACCTAGACCAATGCTAAATTTATTATGTTGTCATTGTTTTTGAGTATTACCCTCACTAAGAGATGTTAAAACCAAATTTAAATATTGGACCAAAGTTAATCTGATTAAAAGAAATGTTAAAACTAAATTCAAATATTGGACCAAAGTTAATTTAGTTAAAACAAATGTCAATATGGTTAAAACAAGTAATTGTGAAATTTGAAATTTTAGGTTTGTATGTCTTCTCTCAACTCGTAATAATTAAATCTATGTAGTGCATGTAAGAAAACATGTTCAAACTATGATTATGAGAGATTTGTTCAACTAATGACAACAAATCCTTTGTAACTTTGTTCATTTTTTTGCTAAAACAACACACACAGAGCGACAACAAAAGAAAATTTCATTAAAAATATGTAACAATGGTGACAAGCGAGTTTCCGCATTGGTGACTAGTGAGTTTCCACAATAAATTCCCAAATAAATGTCCTTGCAACAACTCACTAGTCATAGTTTTGGCAACTCACTTTTCATCATTACAACAACTCACTAAACATTTTTAACAAAATAAGTGGTAACAAAAATTGGGAGTGTAGTGAAATTTGGTAGGAAATTGCCTCTGCTCACTCGATACCTCTACTTTGCATGCTTTAATTATGATTAATCATTAGAATCCCTCAAACAAAATCCCGTAAATTTGTTAGTAAGAGAACAAAATGATTCATAATTTTTTTATAAAATGTAGATAATTTGTAAAAACAAAAGAAAATTTACCATTGCAAATAATAACCCTCTCTACAAAATGGTAACACTTTGCACCTACAGTAGCCCTGTCATTGATTGAGCCTACTCCATGAAATTCAGAGAGAATTTTCTTTGTCTCTCTCGACATAGGAGAAATAAACGCGTCCGCCCATAAAATAACTCAAGATAGGAAAATGAAGACGAGAAATTTATGAAGATGGTGGGATGGTCTAGAAAATGAAGATGGAGTCTAACGGTATGTTTGGAAATGGTATAGACAAAATAATTTGGGAGAGGAAAATGAAGACGGAAAATTTCTGAAGTTGGAGGGACCATCTGCAAAATGAAGGTGGAGTCCATTGGTATCTCTGAAAATGGTAGAGACAAAATAACTCGGGAGAGGAAAATGAAGACAATGAATTTCTGAAGACGGTGGAAATGACAAATTTATAAAGACAATTCATTGTTTGTAAAATTTTGATGGAGTCCAATGTTATTTTTTAATATGACATGAAAAGTGAAGCTCTAAATACGATGCGACGGTTTGCAAAATGAAGATGGAGTCCAATGTTTTCTCTGAAATGGTAGGAGAATTTCTAAAATTGCTATCTTTGAAAAGGAAATTCTAAAGGGTCATCTCAATCATTGAGTCAACTAAATGAATGAAATGGGGCACCCTAGGCATGGGATCAGTGGAAAAATCTTTGTGATGCCATGCGTAGTGGATTGAACAAATCTGTCGACTCGTACGAGCTGAACGTTGCCCACAAATTTGGATTTAAAATTTCAAAATTACTTCATCACCTATAAGAATTCGCTCTTGCTCCGTAAAAATTCACCCTACACCCATTGATGAACTCTGCTATGGGTAGTGGAGTTGTGCCGTTGAAGAGCTGGCCCCCTATGAGTGGAAAATGACAACGCTTTAGCGAACAGAGATATGGACAAAGAGTTGTAATGGAGAAAACTTTGTTTGCAGATGGAGAAGATGAAGGAGCCCACATCGCGAAAGAGATCCTCATAGGGACCTCGTCGGAAGTGAGGCGCATGAAATAGAAATTATGTTTCATCATTAGCTTACTACTTAAATGTTTATCTTCGCTGCCCATAATTTTCTCTATGACTCCGATTATTTTGTTTATATTTTGAACCTGTGCCATCACTATGAAAAAAATTTTGAGCATGGCATTGCATGGCTGTCGTCAGCTCG
>APFE030165677.1:15550-59165 GCA_000404065.3 Pinus taeda
CGTGTCACATAAGAAAGAACAAGTGAGGATAATGGCCCTGGCATGCACAATGTCTACCAACCATGTTTCAAATGTCCCTTGTTTCATGCCCAATATGCAGACGAAGGTAAACCATCCGTAAGAGTGGTCGGGTGTTGCATTTATAGGGATGTTTCAATTCCTTTCCCTGATGTGGCTAATTCTTATAGTCAATTTCAACCACCCAACAGGGTATTTCATGCTTTCTTTTACCTAGCACATAACTTCCATTAGATTCAAAATAAATTGAAATAAGTTTAAATCATAGCTCATTGGTGGTCTGCCAACAAGGTACACTTGCAATTTTTTTCGCTTCTTGTCACAACAAGTCAAATTAGTATCTTTGACCAAATCATCATGTAACATTAAGTTAGCTCAAAACACAACCATCATAGATCAAAATCATAAATCACATGTAAACATCATAAACTAGAATCATAGATCACATGTAATCATCATAGACTAGAATCATAATCACATTCATAATAAAACAAAAATAAAATACTAATACTTATCCTTTAATCAATCCTTATCTTCTACCTTTGTCCTTATTCTGTATGCACGCCAGATCGGTCACCACACTTGACAAACACCTAGTTCCTTCTCCTCAACCAAGTGCACATACACATAGCGTACATCACACACATACAGCCATACACAACATACAACACCATGCAATACATGCACCTACTCTTGACATACAAAACATACACCTACAACTAGTGTACAACACAACACAATACATATGCCTACATCTGGTATACAACACCACACAATACATACACCTACACCTAATGTAAAACACAATAAAATACATACATACACCTACACCCAATGTAAAACACAACACATATACATACATAAAGTACAACACAATGAATACACATGTCATGATACCACAACAACACAGTGCACATACATAGTACCACATGCCCAAAACACAACATGTATGACATGCACATAGTACCATATGTACACCATGTACACAGTACCACTTGTACAAAGTATCGCCTGCACGATGTGTCCACAACATCACATGTACATGGCACCACTTGCACAATGTGTAGACAACACCATATGTACATTGTACCACCTATACAATGTGTACATAATTTTCGACGTACACAACACTACATGCACAAAATGTAAATGACAAAATTTACAGAAGACCATGTGCACGACATGTACACAACACCACTTGCACACAACACCATATGTACAACATGTACATGGAGCCACATGCTCACATCACCACCTATAAAATCATGTGCACAAAACCATATCAATATAGCACCACATGTACAACACACACACAAGACCATATATAAAAAGGACTACATATACAACAAGTACTTAGCGCACTATGTACACAACACTGCACATCCAATATGTGCACCTCACCATATGCACACAACACTGCATATCTATCGTGATCATAGTACAATATGTACATAACACCACATATCCAACATGTACATAGAACCATCTATACCCATCACTGCATATGCAATATTCGCACAACACTATCTATACCCTCTATACATAACATTATATAAACAACGTGTACAAACACTATATTTGTATACACAACACCGTATGTGCACAACATCACATATGCAACATGTACAAAATATATAACATATACACGATAGTAGTACCACACATCCAAAACCACATTGTCTCTCACAAAACCACAATATCTCTCGCAAGAAACCTTGCTTCTAGTGTCTTAACTATACTTGTCCCAGCATGCCATAAACCACACTGCTTTCATTTTGCTAATGTATCCCTTGGTATAGCCTATCCATAACATAAACATACTACAAAAACATAGTATCAATTCATATCCACATGACACTATCTTCATAGATTTGTCATGACTAATCTTCCCACTTTATTCCTCATAAACTAGGAACCTCTTGATTCCATTCACCTATATAAGAAATCATTATTCCAGAATAATGATCCCTGACAATCCTATTTGATAGTGACACAAATACATGGACAGATACATACATATACATAAGAATTAGCATAAAAAAATCATAATCCTTTCAAAAAAAGACATATGTGTTGGGTGTGGAGCCTGATTATCTTCTTTATTCATAGGTATCACCACATTGGACCCCACTGTAACATTTGCGCTGCAAGGGGGGTTCGGGGGGGCGGCTGTAGTGCCCTCGAAGCTAAAAATAGATGTAAAATTTCCTTGTAAAATTTTGTAATTTTGTAGTCAATCTGGGTCATTCATTAGGTGAAGATCTGACAATAGAAGTTATGTTTAATTTAGGGGTTTTTGCCCTAGAAGGAAACCCCTCACTATATATGAGGGAATTGTATTGTGTCTAAGTAGATATGTATTTTGAGCGAGAAGAGAGAGGAGATTGAGAGTGAAGAGGGAATTACTGCAGATCTTCTGTAGGTTGTATCTCTTCAGTTTGCTAGATAATATAAAAGGAAGGACTGGTTGTTTCTCCGTGGATGTGGCCCAAACTAGGTGAACCACGTATATCTGTGTCTCTCTTGTTTTATGTGTTTTCTGTGCTTATATTTCTACAATATTTTGTGTTCCATTTCTCTGTAATATATAATTTTCTAACAATACATACATACATATATACATATAAACATTAGCATTAAACAACCATGATCAATGAAAACCCTATCAGAAACAACATACATACATATATGTATACATAAATAAACACCATCATAATAATGATCATAACATAATTACCAGAATACATAAGGTCAAGGTGAAGAGAACTCCATTTATCTATGCACACCATGCACAACATTGAGAACAATGATTCCCAACATATCCAGGGCATATGACGCCTTAGATCCATTTGATTCACCTTTCTTGTTACTTTTATGATGATTGTACTTCCGCTATTCATTTACACCAATGGAATGAACCAATCCAATTGATTGTCATATTCTTACCTTCAACTGCCCTTATACATGCACCAAGGTTCATCCAGGTCTTACATTACCTGTTGGACTTCATTCAGCTCTCCCAAACTTAATAAAATTTCCTCTTTCATAACCAATTCCTAGGAAAAAAACATAAAAGGAAAGATCGATAAGAAAACAAGAATAAAGCCATGGAAAACCAACAATAATATGACAACACAAATAAAGTGGCATGTTCATCAATAAGACACAAACAAAACTGCAATCAATCATGAGAAATCACCAAAATACCAAAAACATAAGACTCGCAACAGATGCCATGACTCAGTCCCCATGGTTCCTCGCACTTCTAAGGGTATGCTTAACCTGAGGCTTCTTTGAGATTTCATAGCAACCTCTTTTCCATATAATCCCATTCATCATACTGCCATCAACACATAACTAACAGTGTATAAATAAACATAAAAATACACTAGTTACACCTTACCTTATTGTGCCAAGCACTTTGCTTACAACTGAACACATTGACGACATCTCTTAAGGGCCTCAAATCCTTTGATGAATCCATCCATAACTAGAACCAATTGTTATAACTGTCAAGTACATATTTATGAATATAACACATATCTTCATAACGTTAGACAAATTCAAGGTTACAAAGACTTCTTTTATGCAAAGCACTCATTTATTCAGAATTAGGGCTTCCAAACATAGCCAAAGGAATTCATGCCCAATTCCTTTCTTTCACATTTTTACCTTTTTGCAATCGAGGCTTACTATGTAATGTCACATCATCCAACTGTTAGTTAGATAAACACATCAATTGTTACCTTGTCACACTAATACCAAGCATGTTGCCATGCAACAACTCACACATGTCAATATCACAATTAGAATATCAAGACATCATGTATATTAATTTGAAATAAAAATTTACAAATCCCCAGAACCATGTAATACTCAACAATAAACTCACATTCATAGTCATAATACATAATTCTACAACTATCACCTACTTACACTCAAGTACATATGAGTTGTCTCAACACATGTATTAGGTCAACCATCTTAAAACAAGATCATTTCAGCAAGAAATATTATACAGACATACTCATATCATTCAAGTAATCAAACATTCATACAACAGATAGATGACATAATAGACACCAAACAATCAAACACCAAATAAACAACATAATAAAACATTCAAGCACAAAGTAGATGACATAAGCAAGCTCATACTTTAATGTATCTCAGAGGAGGCTATCTTGTCTACACAATCAAGCTAGATTAGCACGATATAAATTCAGAACATATCAACTAAAACATCAATAAGGTCATGATATCCATAACAATAAATAGCTAACATGTTCACATCATAAACACATAAACAATTATTATTCATACCTAATAATCATATCTTCATAGTTAGTCTAGATTAATGTGACATAATATCACAACATATTAACTCATACCTAAATGTCATGACCCTAACTGTTTTCATAGACCAAACGAAATTAGTATGATACATATAACATCAAGATCTTAATGTAATAACCCTAATCATCAAGTTACTAGCATATAATGACAACAAGTTATATATCATGCTCATCAACGCCATATAGAATAATAATCAAGTTAACTAACATAAACAACAATAATAACGCATACACACATACGTTACTATCATTCATGACTATCAAACACATGTGCATATGACTACACTAATCAACTAGCATTTATCATACACATAACCATAACATCAATAGAATGCAAGACATACACATAACCATAATTCATATAAAAATGCTTAATCTACATACATGCATGCCCAAAATATAAACCTATATGACGACATGCTCTTGCCTCAAGGTTCAATGCTCGAAGGTCACTTTCATGGTCTACATCTCCTAATTTATCTCGACCAACTCATTAGAATTGTAACATACCAGTAACATCATGGTGGCCTAATTTCAAACAATGACATCATAATGCATGCATAATAACATATAGACACTGACATGCATCACAAATGAATATAAAACCATACATGTATGACAACATATCCCACAATAACACCATCAACCTTCACATGCTAACATCAGTACAATGGTGATCAACATCATGTAAATGAAACAAGAACATGGAATACAAGCATCAGGAACACCTATGAAATCGACATGAATGCATGATAGACACACAACCCATCTATTCTAAGGGGTGAACCATGCTCTAATACCACTCTATAACACCCTCCTCCCACATCTACCCAAGTAACTAGCCATCCAGGGTAAACATGTGACGAGAGGTTATTATGATGGGATTCAACCTCCTATGTGATCTTAAGGAATTGGAATTAACAAAAACACAACATACAAACCTTCCACATTAGCTACAAGACTCCTAGGAACCATCCCAACCTTTCTGACAACCATCCTCTAGGTCCCACTTAGTTTTTAAACCAATTAACCCCTTGACTCTCCCATGATATAGGCATGCCTATGTCTAGAGGGCTCTAGATGCTCCCATGGCATGGCATGCCAACATCTAGGGATTATTTTTCTAAGTGTTGTGCCAGCATCCCTAGGGTTTGAGCCACTTTTTGAGTCCCATAGCCGAGGTTAGTGCCAATAATTAAATGAAACCTTTAGAACAAAAAGATAATAAGGTAATGATGAGAAAAATTCAATTACTTCAACAAGCACTTGACTAAACCCTTACTATCCATGACAAACATTTCGTCAAATATATCACAAATATGTAATCTACAGGTGTAAACAACAAATTTAAGCATAGGGGTATCATACTTATTTGAGAATTGCTAAGAAGCATTCTTCCCTTATATTATTAACCACATTATCATATCTTGTGTCATAGATACATTCTTCATTCATTTTCAAATCAAAACATGAGGAGATCCATACGTCATCATTGTTGTAATACATGTTTATAACTAGAAAAATAACAGCAGAAATATCAAGGATACATCAACCATAAAATCTACATATAAACCAATACATTTCTACATAATATATCATGGAAATAATGTCTTATTAATGAATTCAAAATCCAACCTGGGATGGAACTACCACATTCTAGCCAACCATAGAATGGCTAAGCCAATACTGTCTTCATCCTTTCACCACCATGCCATATTCCAGGCATGAATGTGGGACTCGAATGAAAAGAACCAACCAAGGAATCCCGAGGCTAAACTACCTCACCCTCATCAATAGAAACCAGTCTTTACCGTAATCCACGGTGGATCACTAAGACAACACAATAAACATGTAATAGTAGGCTTTATCATGATCTCCACCAAATGACTGGGCCAAAACAAGCATCGATGCCATCGGATTTCTCCACCTACACCATGAGGAATTTTCATGTCTCCTAGTCTCTCAGTATTTACTACAATCCACAGTTTGATATAGGGATTACTACGCCTTAAACCGAGTCTCCACCCACTATTATTTACCATATATCTTGCCATTCACCGCAAGGATTCCTAAGCCTAATACAAGGAAACCACTTCTATTATTTACCGTATATCCCTCCATTAATCGTTCAAGGATACCTAGTACCACTGAGGCACACAATACCTAGCTTTACCATAACCCACAATCCATTCGAGGGGTCACTAGGTTAGTGGCTTTATTGCAATCTAGGGATCAATAGGCCATGTGTTATTTCTTTTGTAGATCCACCTCACTCAAGTTCAAATCCATATGGCAATCTAGCTCAACCAACACATGAGAACCACATCACACCATGACTATCCAGAAATGGAAAGGCTAGGGTGAAAACACTATTACACCTCACAAAACACATGCCATAACAACAAAGAACCACAAGCAATACCATGTATGCCAAATCTATCAAGGAAATCACACATGCAAATCAATAGCCACAACGAATCATGTTGTAGATGTTTGATCCTGCTCTTCCTTTCTTGCTCCTTCCTTCCTCTTGCCTTCTTTTCCTTTCTTGAGCTAATGCAAAACCTGAGAAAAAGCTTACCAAGTGATCTTTCAAAGTCTTTTTATCAATGAGGCCTCTATTTTCTTCATTTTCCATTATTTTCCTTCATTTTCATCCTCAAATGCAACCTATGATCTTTCACCTTCCCTTTCTCCTAATTTCCATTATTTTCATAAATAAATATGCCAAAAATGTCATTTTTCTTTTCGAGGGCCTTTGCCAATTTCTTTTAGCTATAATAACATAAATGAACACCCACTAGGATAGTTTGTGCCCAAAACATTTAGCCTCGAACACGTGTTCTCATGACCATGGTCTTATATATTTTTCATGGAATTTTTAACTGGTTGTTACATTGTCTTTGATAACTTCAATAAAACAAAGCTTTTAATATTAATATTATTAATAATAAAATTATAAATATAAAATTAAAATTATTTTAAATAATTTATTATTTTATTATGACTATAATATATACTAGCAAAAATAAAAAAAATAGCTCAAAAAATAATTATAGATTATATAGGTAGATAAAAAATGAAGTCTTCCTATATCAACTACATTAATATTTTTAATATGTGTATTAATATATATAATTACCATTCAAATTAAAACAAATAACACTCAAATATATACACATTTTTTTTAAAACAAAAAAATAATTAACAATTATAATGTATTCCTAATTTAAATTAAATTAAAATTTAATCGACTAACGGTCATAGTAATAACATTACAATTCAACTATAATACTAACACTTAAACTGTCTAAAAAATACCTTCAATTTGATATTAGAGATTATATTTCAAATTCTAACGACTATTACAATAAAGTGCATGAATATCATAATTCAATTACAAGAATATTGATATTCTAAAATTAAATTTACAATTTAAAATATATTTGGTTAAAATGGCAACAAAATATATAATTCCGACAAAATAATAGAATTTCTGCATATAATTTTTTTAAATACAATTTTCCATGAATACTTTATGTTTAAAAAATTAATGTAAAAAATAATAATTTTAAAAAATATATTTGAAAATCTAATCTATATAAAAATTATATTATATTATTTATATTACATTTTACTTTTAACCATTTTTTAAATAAGAAAATTTCCCCAATATTTCTTTTTATATAATGAACTCTGTCGATGACACAAACTAACTTGATCAAATACGACAAAAGAAAATGCAGATTTTTTTCAATGCACATTATGCGCTAAAGAAACTTGAGATGCCACTTAAACAATTCATGGAATTATTCTATGTTCCAGATCCCTTCACTTTACGTTGATATACTCTCAACAGAGAAAAAGAGAAAAAAACAAAAACAATTTTATTTCCACTTATCGTGTATATATTCCATAAATGGAATTAGCAGAGAGTGCAGACGCAAAGTTCCACCCGAAAACATATAATATCATGCAAATCTTTTATAACCGGAATTTCCATCGTTTATGGAATAAATTTAGAGATACAATATCTAAATGTGAAATTTTTAACATTAAAGAACAATTTTGAAAACTTTGTAACTATCTAGGTAATTGTAACTATATAGATAGTTTAAATTATCATCTAAATGGCGATTAGAATATTGTGAAAATTTAAGAGGGAAATTGAAAAGACCCACTAAAATAAATAGTTATCTAGGTTAAAAAATAATGAAGATTCAAAGTTTTTATATTAAGATACCACTTTGTCAAATCACAACAAGAACTAGTTACAAAGAGAATATATCAAATTATTTGTTTGCCTCAACCTAGCACTTTGTTTGATATGGCCTAGCTAATTATTGCAATTTTGTGTTGAATGCACTACATTACCGAAGGTATTGACTAAGCAAATTATCTAAAAAGTAGAAAATGTAGCCAACAATTATATTTAGTACTATTTAATTTTGACTTCATTATTGTTACAATTTTCAGCATAGGTAATTCCTAGGAGTTGTCATTGAAATTCAAAACTTGCTTCTGCGAATGGCTTTGTAAAATGTCCGCCAACTGTTTTTTGGACTTATAAAACTAAATATTGACTTCACCATTGTTGACTAGCTCCCTAGTGAAATGAAAATGGGTGTCAATGTGTTTACTTTGCAGTGAAACATGTGATTTTTGGAACTATAATAGCTGAATTATTAACATAGAAAATAACATTTGGATCATTCTTCTCTTAAGGCTCAAGATCACCTACCAATCATCTTAACCAAATTACTTGAAGTGATGCTCCTACTGATGATACATAATATGATTTTTCTCATAAAATGGAGATAATGGGTTTCTCCTTTGATGCCTATGAAATCTTCCCTATAAGTAGGTGAAATGGATATACTGAGATAATCTTTCTCTCATCCAAGCTTCTTACAAAATAACTATCTTTGTATCCAATATTATGATTGTCTTTGGAATCAATGTACATAATTCCGTATTGTATTGTTCCTTTAATAAATTTAAACTATTTTTTCCTACTTTCGAATGGGTTTCGTTTGGTGACTCCATAAACCTGAAACTAGGGCTAATTGAATACTTTATGTCAGGCCTTGTTGCTATGAGATACATCAAGATGCCTACTAGTTGTTTGTAGAAAGTAGAATTGATGACTAGACAATTTTTGTGTTTGGTAGCTTGCATTCACTCATCCTAAACCTTGTCAAAATGTCTCTTGCATACTTTCTTTGACAGATTAAATTCCTTTCTAGACTGTTCAACTTCTAGTCCAAGAAAAAAATTCATATGACCAAGACGGACTATCTCTAATTCCTTCTTCATAGTTGTTTGAAAATCTTGAAACTTCAAATTTTCTATGTAAATCATATCATCAAGATAAATATAAATGATCCAAATATTACCTTCGAGATCTATTTTTGTATAGAGAGTGGGTTCATTGAAGTTGGGTTTGAATCTTTTTTTGAGCAAATAAGAATCAATTCCACTACACCATGGTAAGGAGGCTTGTTTTAAACTATGCCAAGCCTTCTTTAACTTGCAAAGGTTCATCTCTTGAACCTTGACTTCACGGAGTTTGACCTACATAAACCTCTTCCCTCAAGATCCCATTTAAAAATGTTGATTTGACGTCCATTTCGTAAATTGACCAACGATTTTTTTTGTTATTGTTAATACCATTTGAATAATTTCCAACCTTTCTAGTGTGGCCAAGTTTCTTGATAATCTTCTCTAGGGTGTTGTGTAGATCCTTTTTCCACCAATCTAACTATCTTGTTTTTAAATTTTTTTTTTTTCATTAAACTTGGTCTTATATACCCATTTGACTCTAATCCTTGTTTTTTTGCTAGTATATCTAGAAGACACCATGTCATTATTCTCTATTACTTCAATTTAGTTATTGGCAGGTTCAACCTTTCTTTCCTTTTGAATACTTAAAAATGTGTTTGATGGTAAAAAAACATGATAAAGTGTACCTGTTCATTATCTAGTTGTTCATAAACTTCTTTCAAAATTCATTTTTTTTTGGTAAATGGTGGGATCGTAATTGTTGTTGGAGTATGGACTATGTCCATTCTTTCGTCCTTCCTTTGTCCCTTTAGCTTACTTGTGGTAGCCCTTGTCTTGGCAGTTCCACTTTTGTTGCTTCATTTGGTTTGAATGCATGTAGAGAAACTTGAATACTGTTTATTCTATTATCTTGATCATTCCATGCTTTATCTTCAAAGAATTTAACATCTCTTTATATAATTGCTTTTTTGGTGACATAATTGTAAAATTTATAAACCTTATATTCTTCACTATAATGGAAAACTATGAGTTTTTAACTTATTTCATCTAAATTCCTTCTCATTTACTCTTGATCATGTGCATAGGCTAGAAAACCAAAGCTTATTATGTATGATATACCTGTCTTTGTACCACTTTGAGCTTATGAGGGTACTTAGTCTTTGACATTTTTGGTTGGAGATCTATTCAACATATAAATTGAGCATGATATATCTTCTATCCCATACTCATTTGGATTTATTTCTTACCATATTCATGATGGTCTGATTTTTCCTATTTGCTACTCCATTTTGTTGTAGATTGTACCTTGTTGTAAATTTTCTTTTGATATCTTGATCCCCACAATATCATGCACATTTTATGGAATCATATTTACCTCCTCGATCTAATATTAATAATTTAATTTGCTTTCCCCTTTACTTGCCATCGATTTGAGTTTCTTGATTTTTTCAAAGGTATCACATTTTATATTGATGAAAATGACCCATGTTATTTTATTTAAATAATCAATAAAGGTTACAAAGTATAAATGTCCTCCTATTCATGAGTCGGTTTACATTAGAACATAAAGGTATTTGTTTATTAGCTCTATAGTTAGAAGCATTTAGAAAATTGTTTCTTTGGTTTTTGGCAAGGATACAACTTTTACATGAATTATGATGGACATATATGATAGGTAGACTTAAGATGGTAGACTTCTTTTGCAAAATATTGATACTGTTAAAAGCTAAGAGGACATATCTAATATGCTATAACAGGTTTCCATTAGAAAGTTTTACAAGCTAAGCATATAGTAATGAATGTTTGAAATTTTTCATGAGTAGAGGAAATACCCTATTTTTGGTCATTTGGATCCTTGTTATGACTCTTCGACTATGTTTCATGTGAAGAGTTGTGCAGAAAATTCCTCAGGACTAGACGAAAGATCCTATTTTTGGTCATTTGAATAGTTGTTAAGACTCTTCGATTAGGTGGCTTGTTAAGAGTTCTACTAGTAGAATCTTTAAAACATACTTCAATACTATTTTCACTCATTCGTTAGACACTTAATATATTGTGTTTTAGATTTTGTACATAATAGACATCATGAATGTCTAGCTTTTCATTTTTAATGTTTTTAACTATAATAGTACCTTTTCCTAGGGCATAAACAATATGATCATCACCCAATTTAATATGGGATTTAAAATTAGAAAAAAAATTCCTTTGTTGCCTTTCATATGGTTAGTGCATCCATTATCCATTAAGGAGAGATCTCCATTGTTGTTTTCTTATGCCCATGAATAAGAGAAAAACATGGAAGATGTTGTATCTTCATTGGTTCTTGAATCATTTGCATTACCTTTGTTCAAGTATGATCTTTTGTTCCTAGATTCACTTTGAAAATGACCATACATCTTACAATAATAACATTGTATTTTTTTTTTCTATCCCCCCTCTTTCTATGTTGTTTTTTCCTTTTCCTCTTTTATTTTGAGGTTGATGTTGTGGTTGTTCAAGTTTACTTGATGCATTATTTTTATTGCTATAATAGTGCATTCGTCTTTTTCCTCTACTTCTATCAACTCTATCTCTTCCTCTACTAATTGTGGCTTGAGTTTGAAATACATTTTATAATGATTAATTTCTACTTTTAATTCTTGACTCATGGTTTAACATTGATCCCCTCAATTCTTCAATTGAAAACTGCATCATATGTTTACCTTCTTCTATGGCTATGACAAACATGTAAAATGAGGTTTTCTCACTTGTAGGTATTTTATCAACAACATTTTCATCTGTGACATCATGTTCATGAGTACTAAGTTGAGTTATTACCTACATTGCCTAAGTCATAAATTGATATATTTTTCAAGTATCTCTCATTTGCAAAGTTTCAAAATTCGTCATAAGGATATCAAGCTTTGCGTTATTCACCTTTTTCACTTCTTGGTATGCCTTTTATAAAATTTCCCTAGCTTGATGAAGACTGGTTATTGATGTAATATTAAGGAATATGGAGTCTTCAACTCCATTATGCAGCTTCCATAGTGGTTGTGAATCTTTTCTTTTTCTCTCCACTGAAGCATTTTTGTGGAAATTTATTGTTTATACTAATTCTACAGCTTTAGGTTCTTCATATGCTATTAATACTTCTCCCCAATAGTGAAAATTATTTAAAAATATCTACATATTAATTTCCTAGATACTATAATTTACACCATTTTGTATGAGACCTTGTGTTTTTTGATATCTGGTGAAAGCCATGATTGACTTCTATAAAAACATTTCCTTACTATGGATTGGGTGGATTGTCCCTGATTTTAAACTCATTGAAACCCCAATGGAGGTGTTAAAACTTCAGTGTGAATGGATATGACTTGCAATGATAACTCTAAGGATTACAAAAAAATCTTGGCACACTTAAGGTTTCTCCTTATAACCCTTTAAATGGGATTTATTGTGGTAGATCCACAAAAAAATCCCAATGCGAGCAAGCATTATGGTTGCTCTACAAAGAAACCAAGACTGTGATGGAGGCACAACTCCACAAAGAAAACTTGGCTCAGATTTGGTGTATAGGGCCCTTCTCTTGAGGTGGTTACTTTTCAAAGAAAAAAATGGCATGTTTGGGGATTTGGTATACAGGGTGATTTTTTTACTTTGCTTCATTATGAAACCTACTCCTTCTCTTGACAACAGAATTGAGCTAAAATTCTCTTTTGATGATGGGATCAAGCTACAACTCTATGTTGGGTTCTTGACAGATGATGGGTTAGAGAAATACTATTGTAGGGGTTCTTCCCTATGAAACACAATGTAGTAAATGGAAATGTCCACACCTTAACCATGGAATGTCAATATCTGTGGATTGATTGGAAAAAAATAATCTTCAACAGGTCCTCCTTTTACAAGCTTTCTTTCCTGTGATGGTTCAAGATATGACTTTGATATCATGTCATAATTTAAGAGGAAGAATGAAAAACAAAATAAAACTCAGAGTGTTCTAGATTGAGAAACCAATGGATGTTCAAATATCTTTTCACATTAAAATACCAATTTTCCACACTACAACAAAAAATAGAAACATGGAGAATATATCAAACTAGTAGGTTGATTCAATCTAACATCCTATTTGATATCCTCACTCATTACTACAAACTACTACTTGTGCATTGAATATATTACAATGCGAAAACTACTGACTAAATAAATAGCCTAATGTATTCAACAATTACATTCAAGAAATACTATCCTCAAAACAAATTAGTGCTACACCTTATTGCCAAACTTCATGTACTGTTAAATTTTTAGGTTCTAACACTGAAATTTTAACACAATAGAAATTTGAGTTATAAATAAAATATCTTTAACTCTAAACATAAATTTTAGGAAACTTTTATTTAGTTTTTTTTGGTTTCAAATAAGGACTAGACCATATTTTAACTTTCATTGATTAAAAGGCTTCAAATACATGTGTTGTTGTTTTTCAAGTATAATTTGTTTCCATAAAACAAATGAGTAACTAACATAAGTATCGAGAGATTCAAATTTTAGTTCATTTTTCTATCGAGAATGTATAAAAGTAGATGAAATTTGTCTCCTCTAAAAACATAAATCTTTTGACTCAATTGAAATCATCCAACTGTAGTAGCACACAAACTGTTTTTATTCTGGTTAAAATAGCAATAAAACAAAAAATAAAATAGATTGAAGTTTTTATTTTCTTGAGTTATATGGAAATATTTATGTTAGGAGAAAGTTGATATTAAATTGATAGCAATCATGTCCCAAAAAACTATGTGAGAACTTATAAACTAATAGGGTGACCATAACTTGTTCCCATTGCTCCACATTTAGCCAAAAAAGGATACAAGATACACATAATACCATACTAACTAATTAGCCCATTAAAAGTTCCATGCAATGGATTGGTTGGGCTTGACAAAAAAAACTATGTGCACATATAGTCTATTACACCATACAAGTCATCATGCGTGCATAGTATAAATAAACAAAACATAGACCAAAAGAGACCAAGTGTCATGCATAACCTCTAGTCTAAGAAAATAACACAAGAGATTGCATCTTTTAATCTAAGAAAATAACTGGAGAGATTGCATTAGATTCTCCCTGAGATATTTCTTATGTTAGTGGGTTAATAGAGTTGTCTATTGGAGAAAGAAACTAAAGTTTCCCAATATGAAAAGTTAAACAAATATAGGTTAAAATATATTCCTTATATATGCATTCAATACAAGTATTTACTTGTTTTGGAGAGTTAAGAAACATTTATTTTATATTAATTTAGTTGGAATATAGGCTAGAACCCTTACATTTAGAGACAATTCTTCATCAACTAAGAGCTAATTGTTATTACTAAACAAATTATAACCACCTGAATTTTTACAAACAAAATTCCTTACATCATTTATTCTATATATCCACCAGAAAACACCACAATCTTAAAAAAAAAAGTAACATTTAGGAAATAATTAAACTTCTTGTGCATTCACTTCCATTTCCTCTTGTTCACCAATTGCATGCTTTGTCAATGCCACATCTATTTGTTGTAGAGAAGGGTATTCCACAGGTTGATTATGAGAGCTTTGTAGAGGATTTCCTTTAGTGATACTTGCACGAATGGGGTTAAAAGAGGCGAAACACATATTTTGAAACTCCCATAGCCACAGTATCTTCCGTGGCTTTAATACTATCAACCTTAAGGCATGAATTATCCATTTTCATTACCAAGTTTTCCATCGAGAGTTGAAAGCACTACAACTCTTTTCATAAATCATTGATCAATTACTTGATGAGGGTAAAATGTGACCTTACTTCAAGGGTGGTCTGCTCTCCTAAATTGGACACCATGATATAAATTTCCTCCAACATAGACAATAGGTGAGCTTTGCATCCATTGACGCTAGTATGTTGACCCAAACAACAAGGGTTGGATCATAAACATAAAATAATGAATAATTTAGAGGTGAGGTCCATGTTATATAGTGTTAAAGGCCACCCTCCATCCCACTTACCTCCATTTCTTGACCATTAATGCCTTTATCTAACATTTATGCCAATAGTCCAATATATCCCTGCACATGATCTTTCATTAAATTTCTAGTTGTAGTCATACTAAAACAAATTATTGCTACCTGTGCCAATTTATTAGTGACTCGCCCTACCTTCCAAATGTCACATACCATGATGTTCCTCCTCATACCATCCCACCTATATGGCTCTTCCCAATATGAGCTTTCATGTAAGACCTAATTCAACTGTCCCATTGAAGGTCCAAGGTTTTTGTTATCCATACTTATGTTGATGACCTTAATGACCCACTTGATCCAACTTTTAATGAGCCTTAAGACACATATTAACATAAAATTTATATTCATTAGATAGGGACTAATTTTGTTTCACTACCGTTCCAGACTAGGACCTATTCTCTTAGTCCCACTCCCTTATTGGCCTGTTCAATGGCTACTGACTTATTTTCCTTTTTTATATGATAGAAGGAGACATAATTCGTTTTTTTTTATTTGCAACCATAACATCCCAATTAATGGTTTTTAGAGTGATGAAATTTTTTAATTGTTATCATAGAGTCTCCAAAAACAATGACTTGTCATACCCCTTTGACCACAATAATCTTTAAACTTTGTAACAATGCTAGAGCTTTGGCTTGATTGTTTGTTTTCCTGCCAAGTCCCCATGCAGATTTGGACACTATTTCTTCTTTGGAATTGTATATGATCCCTCATGCTCCAACATCCCCAAATATAAATAAAATATTAAACAAATACATTTTCTTTATTTTCATGATGATATAAAAAAATTGTTTGTATATATTTTTATTTCTGAACCAAAAATAAGAAAATGTAAAAGGAAAAAAAATATTTTAAATGTATTTTTGCATTACATAGTTTCTAACTTCTTCAATAAAGGCTACTTGAATATGTAATACTTATTTTAGTATTAGTTTTTAGATTGGTGTAATGCTCTGTAATTGATGAGCCCCATAAATTGGTAATTATATGGGCTCATTTTGCCTCCTAACATAGTTAAATCAGCCATTCCCTTAGCTTATTGCATTCTTTTTTATTATATTTATGCTTATGGAGTGAGTTGGGTTAGTTATGATTCCATGAGGTCTAATATGTGTTTAATGCAGGATTTTGTTCAATTTTGAAGACAAAGTCAAATATTTAATGGACAATTGGCAGCAATAATTTGAAGTGGACAAAGGACAGGATTTATAGCAGTGAATCCCACTCATTTATTACTCCCCACTTTGAATTCCCCTTCATGTAGCTTGGAGCAGAAACAAACAAATCAATGCACTAGGAGGCAGTCGAGCAAGTTGAGGATAACTTATGTTTATCTCAAATTTTGGGAGCCAAGCCTCCGTGATTTTAAGGACGATGCTGAGAGCTTCAGTTGTATAAGTAGAGGGGCCTAGGGCCTCACTAGGGTCGAATGTTTTCCTAAATTTTTGTTGCAATATTGCTATTTTAAAACTTTTCTCAACTTCGAGCTTACTTTTGGTGAGAGTTTCATGTAATCCTATTACTATTTTGATAATGAAGATGAGATCTTTCTTGTGCTAGCATTGAGTTACCTTAGAGGGCTAAAGCTCTTGGGTTAGGGCCCAATCGAAGTAGCCAAACTCCTCTTGTTTGTATTTATATGCTTTGTTTCAGTTTATGGATTAGTTGTTATTAGATGTATTTGTTTCTTGGTTAAGAATAGGTTGTTTGTGGTGATTTACAAGGTTGTTTCCATTTGTGTTTTCTATAACAGGTTAAACAGTGATAGAAAGAAGATTCAAAAGGCTAGCAATAGTGCCTTGGCCTCTTTTCCTCCATTTGGGGCCATGAATTGAGGCAAAGACCCTCTTGCTACCCCAAAAACACAGATTTTCCTTCTTCATAGGATTTCTAGTGTTGCAGTTTGTTAGAAGGATAATGCTTTGCTTTAGAATCTCTTCCACCATGCTAATTTATGTCTTCGCAATAAGTCTTCTTCCATGATTTCTCTCCTTGTAGCATTTTTCAAAATTTCTTCCCATAGCTCATAATTAGATTAGCTTGATGCAAAATTCTATTATTTGATGTACTTAATTTCCTTGCTTGCTTGATCTCATTGTTTGAGTATCAGTTCTTTTGCAATAGATCTCTTCTCACGATAGGTCAGCCTGTCAGCCATCAGATTCTTTCCCTGATCTATGCCTTAGCAGTCGCCCAAAGTTCACCTCAAATCTGCCTTAGTTTTCTGCATTTTCGCATAGGATTTCTCACTCTCTCCTGATCATCGTTTCCTCTCCTAGTGATCCTTGGTGGACCCAAGGTTCCCTAAAACATCATCCCAACCTTCACCTACCATTTCCACCCACTCTCACACCCTCAAAACCTTCAAAACGACTCTTGGCATCCTCCTGTAGACCTCGTGCAGACCTCCTGTAGATCCTCGATGTCCTCCTGTAGATTTTTCTGTTTGGTTCCTTTTGAAGGCCGAGGGTGGGAAAGGCCTCCAGAAGGCCACCTGAGACCTTCTAGGACCCATGCACACCATCCTACATCTCCTCAAAGCCCAAATTCACCGTTCAACATCACATATTCACTTCCACCTTCACACAATAAAATACATGCATGTCATTTTCACATAAGAATACATAAAAATCCAAAAAGATGTTTTTTGCTCATTTACCACTAGAAATAGCTTGAGTAGATGTTTTTTACTTCCCCGAGTAGGTAATGGCATTCATTTCATGGTGTTCATAGTGCTTTCTGCAAAATTAGGATTAGTTGGTTAAGTAGGATTTATTAGGTTTTCTTTACATTTCAGTCTTTTTGCTTTCTACAATTAGAGTAGCCTCTGTAGGGTAAGATTTCCTTTCTCTCATCACATATAGAGCTTCCTTTAGAATCCATAGAAGTTGGCTTGAGCACCTAGTGATCTTGCACCACCTAACCAAGTGACAGCCTGCAGTAGGAACTAGTACTTCTGCATACAACACCGTTGCTTCCAAGTTTGTTACGAACTACTAGGTTGATAAGACTAAAGTAGGTAACCTAGGAGTTGTAGCATTATTGATGTAATACTGGTGCTCACCACTTTTTGGCGCTGTTGTCATGGAAACGTTAGAGTATTTTGTGATTACTGCTTTCTTCTATTTTCTATCGCAACATTCTGCTACGTAGTTTATTTCAGCAAAAGTAGAATAGTTGTTTCTTTCAGTTTCTGCATTTCCTTGCTTTCCTTTCCAATTCTACAAATTTCATTTCAACAAAAGTAGAATAATTATTTCTTTCAGTTTCTACATTTCCTTGCTTTCCTTTTCAATTCTACAAATTCCATTTCAACAAAGTTCATTTCAGTTAGTTGCAATTTGTGTTATTCAATCCATTTCAGTGTTGTAGGTACAACCAATGAAAAAAAAGAAAAACAAACCAAAAAGGTTTCCTTTGATGCCTTGTAGGAATAGAGATAAGTCAGGAAAATTCTTGCCTAGCACCCCCACTACATCACACAACCAAGCTTCTCTCTTCTTGGGTGGCAGTGATCAAGAAGAACCTTTACGTGAACAACCAGAGACATTTGAAGAAAATATAGGGGAAGAAGAAGAAGAAAGCATCCCTCTTGAGCCAATGGCTAAAAAGAGAAACGCTAGGGAAAATGGAGAGAGAATAGAGGGTACTTTTCCCATTCGGGAGACCAATGGGGACACCAAATTGAAGAATATAAGTTCTTCAACCCTACCTCACTTCCATGGTCTGATTACAGAAGATCTTGACACCTTCTTGTTTGAGCTTGCTGTCATCTGTCGAACCTATGACTATGCAGAAGATGAGCAAAAGTTGAAACTATTGCCTTGTACTCTCAAGGATGCAGCATTGCGCTAGTTCATGGGGTTACCTGGCAATAACATCACAACTTGGGCTCATATGTGGCAAGACTTTAATGACAAATATCGAGACTACTGTAGGTCAAAAGATACTAAAGAAGAAATCTTTCGAATGACCATGGGGAGTGATGAATCCCTGGAAGATTATGAAGAGAGGTTCTAGCTCAGCTACAAAAGGGCTAGGTGTACATTTGACCTTGAATCTCTGAATCTGGTCCTACATAGGGGAATTCCAGAAGACATTCTAAACACCCTCCATCTTCTGGCTTGGGGAGATGTCTACCAACTATCTTATGAGGACATAAAGACTATTTTTAGAAACCATTCTAGAGTAGCTAGAAAGAAAGGTAAGGGGAGTCAACCCATAGCTAGTACCTCCTCTTCCAATTCATCCATTAAAGGTGAAATTGAAAACATATTGGAAGACTTCAAAAGTGAGATGCTGCAGAATCTTGCCATGCAAATGGATACCTTGCATATCAAAAGGAAACAAGAGGAAGTAGAGAGGGCTTTGGCCATATTTTTTCCTAGATGCACTAGGAGGCATCCTAGGAACGAATTTCCATTGAAATCTATAGAGGTTTGTTCAGTCTGTGAAGAAGATCATTCCATAGATAAGTGCCCTTCCTTGCCCAAAATTAAAGATATATACCAAGGGGTCAAAGGAGCCATTGAGCCACTCTATTTCATGAACCATAGGAGACCGCATGGACCGAGACCATACCAGCAGGGGATGTAAGGGAAATCCTAGGAATACTACAACCCCAACCAATTCACTTCCATATATTCTTGGGGCCCTCCTACTCATCCTTCCTCATCCACGCTTCCTCCTTGGTCCTTTCCATCTCAATATCATGCCCAACCATCCGCTCATTCATTTCAATCTTATGTTCAACCACAACCTCAGTGGAATTCATCTCATCATGGAAGGAGGCTCCAGTACAACTCTCCTCCTGCTCTTTTTCCTCCACCACTTGTTCAACCACAACCATTGCCTTCGGGTCCACCAAGGCAACCCCAAATGCCTACCCAACCGAACTCGAACCCGAACAATAGACAGGCTCAACAAATATATAGTTGGGAACCATGATGCCCAACTTATGCTGTGGAGATTCAGGAGATTAATCTACGATTTAGGAAGGTTCTCCCAGATAGCCAACCTCCACCTAGGGAGGTTGAGGAACATAAAGAGGAAATTGAACCTAAAGCAATTCCACCCTTTCCTAAGAGACTATCTGGGACAACACAACCTACCGCAGAAGAAACTGCACTTCTAGGAGAATTGAAACAGTTATGTGTGAAGATACCACTTGTCCAAGCCATAAAATATGTGCCTATCTACAATAGGTTGATCAAAGAGAAGTGCTTTAGGCATTCAGGAAGATGCAAGAGAGATGCCCCCACCATCAATGTCATAGGACAACTATCTGACCTGATGCTCTGGTAGGTAATCTATTCGAAATATTTGGACCTTAGAAGCCCAGTAGAATATGTCCACATCAATGGCACCATGATCCCACATACCTTGATTGATCTGGGAGATACCATTAATGTGATGACAAAGGATAGAATGCTGAAAATTAACCTCTATGGCTCCTTGAGGAAGACCACGACAGTAATGCAACTAGTAGACCGCTCCACCGTGACCCCTAAAGGGATTCTAGAAGATGTGATGGTCTCCATTGATTCCTGGGAGTACCCTGCTTATTTCTTAGTTCTCTAGCCGAAGGCAAAGCTCTTTGGGTATCCTTTCATCTTGGGAAGACCCTGGTTGGCTACTGTCGATGCCTACATTAGCTGTCAAGCTCGGAACATGACCATCAAGAATGGGCATATGTCCAAATAGTTAATCCTCTATCCTCTTGCTCAACCATTGCTAGAACATGATATACCTCTCTCGCTGGAGGATGTGGATGAGGATGAAATCTGTTCTGCACCACTTTGTGCATTAGAAACTGCCATGGAGGGGAAACTGCAAGATGAAGACGATATAATTAAAACTTTAATTCAAAATCCACCACCCAATAAATTACCATTAGAGGACGTAGTGAGATAAACCCAAAAAAACCCTTTAACTGATCTCTGTGTGGCCAACCGAACCTCTCTCTGTGTTAAGAATATAGATTTCGGCCCAGAAAGAAACTTGAAAATCAATCTGTCCCTATCCACTTCCCAGGAGAAGGAGTTGTGCGGCTTATTGAGAAAACAATTAGATGCCTTCACATGGAGTTATAAGGGGATGAAGGGAGTGTACCCTTAAGTATGTACCCATCATATATACATTAAGGAAGATTGCAAACCGGTCAGGCAGCCTCAAAGCAGGATGAATCTAGCACTTAAAGACATTGTTAAGGAAGAGTTGCAAAAAATACTTGATGCAAGATTCGTCTACCCCATATTTGATAGTGAATGGGTCTCTCCTTTGGTGCTAGTGCCAAATAAAAATGGCAAGTGGAGAATCTGTGTCGACTATCAAGAAATTAACAAAGCCACTAAAAAGAACCATTTTCCTTTGCCTGTCATAGATCAAGTGTTAGACTGTCTGGCGGGGAAAAAGTTTTTCTCCTTCCTAGATGGGTTTAGCGGGTACAATTAGATTCAAATCAGCCTAGAAGACCAAGATAAGACCACTTTCACTTTTCCTTAGGGTACCTTTTCATACTAGGTCCTTCCTTTTGGTTTGTGTAACGCTCCAACCACTTTCTAAAGAGCTATATTGAGTATATTTTTGAACTGGTTCATGATGCAGTGGAAATATATATGGATGATTTTACTATTTATGGTTTTGACTTTCAGGAAGCTTTATCTAATGTTGGAAAAGTTCTGGACAAGTGTATTGAAATGAACCTGTTCCTCAGTTCAGATAAATGTGAATTTTTTATGACTAAAGGGACTGTGCTAGGTCATGCAATATCTCGAGAAGGATTGTAGGTGGACCCCAACAAAATTGCCATCATCCAAAGGGTCCCACCTCCTCAAAAGGTGAGAGATGTTAGAATTTTCCTAGGCTTAGTTGGGTATTACCAAAGATTCATTAAAGATTTCAGCAAGCTCGTCTCTCTGTTATTTGGTCTTTTAGGTAAAGATGTTGAATTTATTTGGTCAGAAAACTGTCAAGAAGCCTTAGATACCTTGAAGAGTAAACTTGTGACTACCCCAATTTTGAGATGCCCAAACTGGGCCCTACCTTTCCACATTCACACAGATGTCTCAAAAAAAGCAATAGGAGTAGCCTTATGACAAATTGATGAAAATTACCTTATTCCATCTACTTTATAAGCAAAAACTTGTCAAAGGCGAAGCTGAACTACACGGTGACCGAGAAGGAAATCCTAGTTGTAGTGCATTCCTTAAACAAATTCATACATTATATCACAGGATATCAAATGTTTGTTCACATTTATCATGCTACAATTAGATATTTAATGAACAAACTGGAGGTAAATGATCGAATTATTAGATGGTTGCTTTTACTGCAGCAGTTTGATTTGACCATTGTTGATAAGCCTGGTAAAAAAAATGTTGTTGCTGACTTCTTGTCTAGAGAAATTTTTTTTGTAGGTGAAGAAGGAATGGTGGATGATCAAATGTTAGATGAACACCTGTTTTCTATCTCAGTACTCTCTCTATGGTTTGTGGATATAACAAACTACTTGGTTTCAACACAGTTCCCACCACACTTGTCCTCAAAGGAGAAGAGCAAGATAGTGAGGAAAAGCACCCCTTTCAGCTGGATTGGGGATAATCTCTCCAAACTTTGCCCAGATTAGATCTTGAGAAGATGTGTTAGGGTGGAGGAAGTTTTTGACATCCTCCTAACCTGTCATGATGGGCCTTGTGGAGGTCATTTTGCAACAAAAAGAACTGCCTTCAAAATATTCCAAGTAGGCTACTATTGGCCCACTCTTCATCAAGATGTGAGGAGATACACCAACCAATGTGATCGGTGTCAAAGGATGGGGAAACCTACTCCAAAGGATGAGATGCCCATGCAACCCCAACTGACCTTTGAGCCATTTGATAAGTGGGGCATGGAATTTGTGGGTCCTATCAACCCTCCTTCAAGACGAAAACAATACATCATTGTGTGCACTGATTACCTAACAAAGTGGGTAGAAACAAAAGCAATCAAAGCAACAATAGAGGAAAAAGTAGCTGATTTTTCGAGAGAAAACATATTCTACAAATTTGGGTATCTAAGAGAATTGGTCACAGATCAAGGCAGTCAGTTCACTTCCAATTTGATTGAAGACTTGCTCACACATCATAAAATCAAGCACAAGACTTCCACCCCTTACCATCCACAAGCCAATGGGAAGGTGGAAGTCATTAATAGAGCTTTGGAAGGAATTCTGGCCAAGGTAGTGAGCAACAGTAGAAACGATTGGGCAGACAGACTAGTTGAAGCCATCTCGGCCTACAAAACAACATGGAATACCACCACAGGCTTCACACCCTATGAACTGGTCTACCGGAATAAGGCTTTGCTATCAATAGAATTTGAATTCAATACACTAAGGATGGAAACTCAGGTAGACCTAGACCTCAGCCATGCACAGAAGGAAAGATTACTCCAGCTCAATGGATTGGATGAAAAAAGATTGCACGCCCTTCTCCACACAGAGGTAGTTTGGCTTCAAAGGAAAATATGGCATGACAAAAATATCAAGGAGAAGCAATTCCAAGAGGGATATTGGGCATTGCTCTATGATTAAGGGTATAAAGGCTTCAAAGGCAAGCTGAGGACAAGATGGTTGGGACTCTACACTATGGAAAAACGTAATGACAATGGTTCAATTCTGATCAGAACCATTGATGAGGAAGCCATCCCCATGCTTTTCAATGGACATAAGTTGAAAATTTACAAGAAGACCTCTACAAGTGAGAGTTCATTGAAGATCTGAATAAAACGGTGATAGTAGTGGAGCATGTCTTAGCCTCCAGTTCACCCACTCATTGAAGAAACAGAAAAGAGAAATACAAAAATAAGGACCCAAGTGAAAACCTCCATGAGGCACTTGACTCCAATCATTGGGATGAAAACCCCTTCTGAGGCAGCCCAGTGATGCCAAAAATAAAAAATAAAAAGAGAAAAGAAGAGAATAAGATCCCTAGGTGAAAACCTTCCTTGGAGGTGCCCAAGGTAGGAAACTAGGGTGAAAACCTCCTTGAGGTGCCCTAGTTGTCTAAAAAAAAAAGAGAACAATAAAATTAAATTTTAATGTGCATTGCAGGCTTCCAAGAGGACCACGGGGAACAAGAGAAGATGCCAAAAAGCCTTGATACTTACACCAACACCTATTTCATCTCCTCCACACTCTTCTCCCTCATTTCTGACCTTTCTTCCACCCCACTGTGCTCTCTTTTTTAGAAATTGTGTGTTCTACAGGAAGCTCCTGTAGGAATTACGGAGAGCCCGAAATGGTTCCAAAAAATAGTTTGAGGGGCTGGGAAGCTTTATGAAGAACATGTAAACCCTCCTACATCTGTCAACCCTCCTTTCCATCCATTCCACACCTACATCACATCATCATCATCATTTTTTTCCTTCCTGTCACAAAAAAACACAGAAAAGTAGTTTTTAGTAAAAAGAAAAAAAAAACAAAAATAAGAGAGGAAGAAACACGTCAAATCTCACTTGCAGCTTACCTACTACCTCTCCATCTCCATCGACATCTCTGGCATCATCCTCACATCCCCATCATAGAAATAAGCTGAAATTTCAAAGGGAGGAGCAGCTACAGGAGCTCCTGTAGGAATTCCTGCAGGAGCTGATCCCATTAAAATCAAGCCACAACAACATAAGAAGTGTAACCATGAGGATTTAAGGAGACATCTCAAGCTTAGATCCAGCCAAAGGATACTTGCATAAGACAAAAAACCATACATCAAGAATTAGAGAGCATGTAGCAAGGGAATACAAGTGTGCAACAGTAAAAGGAGCCAAAATACCTCAAAATACATACATTCGACTCACAAGTAAGTGACTAACCTGCTCCTCTATTTGCATTTGTGTAATTGAAAGATATGCATGAGAAAATGAGATGGTTGAGGTTGAACAAGAAAAGGTGGTTAGTTAACATGGCCACCTTCATCTAGTTGACTGCACTCATCCGAAGATGTCACCCACAAGTGCGCATAGTCAACTCAAAGAAGGATACCAAGGACAGGTAGTGGAGGGTATGAAAACTCCGATGCAATGATGAGAGGTGATTGCAGGAAGAAGCCATGATGATAAGGTAGGTGGGGATGAATGGTCTAAATATGGCCAATGTACATTTCTGCGAGCTCACTCCCATCGCTGGAAATATCTAAAAGAAGTAATAAGTACTCTCCTTGAAGCACTCTCACCACCTTTTCTTTCATTCTATCTTCATCCACATAGTTGTAGCAAGCTCCTTATCACCCCACATCCTTGAAACCACCATTCTCCATCACTCTCATCCATCCTCCTACTATCGGCGTTCTATAGGAGCACTTACAGGTTCTATAGGAGCACCTACAGTCAGTTGTATAGGAGGGGGAGTGAGCTATTTTTAAGGAGAAAACATGGTGTTTTTGCTCGATTTTTTGGCTTGAGGAGGTAGGTTCCATGCATACCCACCTTGGTTATCAATATGTGTAAGGAATGATATCATTTTAAGGATGATTTGAGTCCAAAGAAGAAGAGGAATTACATAAAACATTTATGCCTGTTTTTTTTAAAAACACAGTTTTCCTCTATTTTCCTCTTTTCTTCAAAATTCTTGTCTCCATCTCTACATTTGGTGTTCAAAAAGGGGTATAAGAACAATGACAAGAGGATTCATGAGGAAGGAGTCCACTAATTCAGCTAGGCTCCATGAACATCCCCAAGTAGTAGCCATATTCACCAGGGCAAATTGGATGACATTTTTCGAGAAATTCCAAGGGTTTGATGAGGAAGTTGCTTAGAAATTTGCCCTTTCTTTAGTCCCTCACTCAAGAACCCATGACACTATTAGTTTTAGAGGTATTTGCATGGAAATCACCCAAGAATTTATCAATAGGGTTATTACCCTTCCTCTTGGATTACCTTGGACCAAAGATGAAAACCAATTGGATAGGCTGCCAAGAAAAACTTCTTCCAAAACAATGAACATCCTATAGAAGAAAAAAATGGCATTAGAAGGACAATAATACCCTACCCTTGGGATGAGGTTAGTTACCAAATAATCAAATATTTCTCCTGTGAAGGGAGGTATAGCATAGTATATGGCTACCATTTTAGAATCCTCCATGAGCTGAGATATGGCATGGAGACTCCAACACCGCAGAAACTCAACATCCACTATTTCCTCCTACAAACCCTAATAGACTCCAGCATTAAGTTTAAGGTAGGGAGTCCATATCAGCTGGCTCACCATGGGTTAATCAAAATTTTAATGGAAGAAGCCCTCCATACATTCACAATCCACATAGCATGGGAAATATTCTGAAACATGACAGCAGAAGATGACATAAAGGCCATCACTTATGATATCAGTCCTTTTGATAGTGAGGAGGAAGAGTAGCAAGGGGGAGAAGGAGAAGAAATTCACGAACAAGATGGGGAGAAGAAGGAAACCAAAATAGAGAAGGGAGAAACAAAAAAAACAGATACAGAGGAAAAGATAGAAGGAGGAGAAAAGGGGGCAAAGAAGATAGAAGTGTCTCCTGAGACCCTTGAAAGAGAGGCAGTAGTTGCTCTCACTACCCTCAACACCCCAATTAAACCAAAACAAAAGAGGAAGAGGCAGACCTTAATGTATTTTAGCGCTAGGAAGAGCACAAGGATCAAAACAGGGAAATCCCATGCTTCCTCTAAGGTGCATGTTGTTATTGAAGATTCACCCTCTACCCAAGGAAAGGAATCCCCTTCCAAGGCACCTATCACCTATGAAAGGGGGACTCCTAGATCTCCCACATGGAAGGAAAATGTAGAACTACAAGACTCAAAAACATTTCTAGAGGAGGCACAGGCTGTTCTATAGGAGACCTTGTCAAGACTATAGGAGACCAAAAAACTTGAAAAAAGGGTAGAAAGATAGCTATAGGGGAAGGAGGAAGCAACAGAGGCACAAGAACCTGACTCCTAGCCTAGTCTTGGCTCTTAATACAATCTTCTTGAGGGGGGGAAGGTTATTCTAAAAAAATTTGCAATCCCACTATTCTTTGAGTTGGGAAAAGAAAGAATAAGGACCCATAGGTGGATGAAAATAGCCAAATCTAAGGTAGTTGAGGATATTGTCCATATGGAGAATCAAATTAGTGAAATAGGTGGAGAATTAAGTGTTGTCAAACATACAGAGGCAAATGCAAGAAGCCAACTCCAAACTAAAAACGAATTGCTAAGAAGGCAGCTACAGGAGAAAGAAACCCAACTGGCACGTATGGATGGCTTATCCATGGAGGCAATTAAATGTAGAACACCAGCAAAATCCTATGGATTATACCTCAAACACCAATGGCTACAATTTCAGATCAAGACTTTTGCAGAAAGAGGCACAATGTCTTTTCAAGATTACAGACAATTTATGGACCTGTGTGACCAAAGTACAATAGAAAATAAGGAAAAAATGGCAAAATTTTACTTGCATAATATGGCCCTCACAGACATGAATACGTGGGACCCCAATGCTAGGCTAGGGGACCTACAACTAATGGCCATGGCTTCCTGGATGAACCATGAGGAGTTAAGGGCAATTGAAGTAAAACGGTTGATGATTAGAGAGTAGAATGAGCCACTAATGATCAAAGTTGAGCCATTAGATCCCATGGCTCTCATCAGCACACACCAGTTGCATGCAAATAATCCTCAAATTGCCCATAAATATATAAGTGATCAAGCACAGGCCATTGTACGTTTTGAGGACATGGAAAGGTTAGTTGGGGTTGACTATGTGCATGCATGTATGAGGGGATGGAACACCTTACCACACAGTTTAAATATCAGGGAATATCATTCCCTAATGAGGATGAAGGAGGCACTAAGGAGAGTGCCAATGTACAAGCATTCAATGCAGAGGCTGCAGGTCAATTGGATTGGCCTCAAACTGAGTCCACTGCTGCTATTAGGCATGCTAGAAGGGAGAACCAAAGAAGAAGAGCAGAGGCAGTGGGAAGAGATAGATAGAAAAGTAGGTTTCTATGACAAGGAAGAGGAAACAACATCAGAAGCTTGGGATGCTAGAGAGGCCACCAGGGCCATCAAAGATGAGAAGATGGACTAAGTTGCTCAGAGGATGAGCAACACCTTTAGTACGGGGTGATGATGAGCCCCATAAATCAGTAATTATATGGGTTCATTTTCCTCCTAACATAGTTAAATCAACCATTCTCTTATCTTATTGAATGTTTTTTAATTATATTTATGCTTACGGTGTGAGTTGGGATAGTTATGATGCCATGAGGTCTAATATGTGTTTAATGTAGATTTTTGTTGAGTTTTGAAGACAAAGTCAAAGATTCAATGGACAATTGGTAGCAATAATTCAAAGTGGACAAAGGATAAGATTTATAGGAGGGAATCCCCCTCATTTATTACTCCCTTCTTTGAATTCCCCTTCATGCAACTCAGAGCACAAACAACCAAATCAATGCACTAGGAGGTAGCCGAGCAAGTGGAGGATAACTTATGTTTATCTCGCGTTTTGGGAGCCAAGCCTTCCTAATTTTAAGGAAGCTATTGAGAGCTTCAGTTGTATAAGTAGAGAGGCCTAGGGCCTCAGTAGGGTCAAATTTTTTGCTGAATTTGTTTTGTAGTATTGCTATTGTAAAAATCTGCTCAACTTCGAGCTTACTTTTGGTGACAGTTTCATGTAATCCTATTACTATTTTGATAGTGAAGATGAGATCTCTCTTGAGCTAGCACTGAGTTATCTCAGAGGGTTGAAGCTCTTGGGTTAGCACACAATCCAAGCATCCAAGCTCCTCTTGTTTGTATTTATATGCTTTGTTTCAGTTTATGGATTAGTTGCTCTTAGATGAATTTCTTTCTTTGTTAAGAATAGGTTGCTTGTGCTGATTTAGAAGGTTGTTTCCATTTGTGTTTTCTATAGTAGGTTAAACAATGATAGAAATAAGATTCAAAAGGCTAGAAATAGTGCCTTGGTCTCTTTTCCTCCCTTTGTAACCATGAACTGAGGCAAATACCCTCTTGCTGCCCCAAAAACACAGATTTTCCTTCTTCATAGGATTTCTAGTTTTGCAGTTTGCTAGAAGGTTAATGTTTTTCTTTAGAATCTCTTACACCATGCTCATTTTTTTCTTTGCTAGAATTATTCTTCCATGCTTTCTCTCCTTGTAGCATTTTTCAACATTTCTTTCCATAACTCATAATTTAGATAAGCTTGATGTAAAATTCTATTTTTTGATGTACTTAATTTCGTTGCTTGCTTAATATCATTGTTTGACTATCTATTCTTTTGCAATAGATCTCTTCTCACAGTAGGTGAGCCTATCAGCCATCACATTCTCTCCCTCATCTATGCCATACTGGTTGGCCAACATTCACCTCAAATCTGCCATAGATTTCTGCATTTTCCCATAGGATTTCTCCCTCTATCCCAATCATATTTTCCTCTCCTAGTGATCCTTGGTCGACCCTAGGCACCTTAACACATCATCCCAACCTTCACCTACCCTTTCCACCCACTCTCACACCCTCAAAACATTCAAAACTTCTCTTGGCATCCTCTTGTAGACCTCCTATAGATCCCCTGTGTCCTCATGTAGATTTTCCTGCAGGCTTCCTTTTGAAGGCCGAGGGTGGGAAAAGCCTCCAAAAGGCCATCCGAGACCTCCTAGGACCCATCCACACCATCCTACATCTCCTCAAACTCCAAAGTTTCCATTCAACACCACTTATTTGCTTCCACCTTCACACACGATAAAATACATGCATGTCATTTTCACATAAAAATACATAAAAATCCAAAAGGATGTTTTTTGCTCATTTACCTCTAGAAATAGCTTGAGTAGATGTTGTTTACTTCCTTGAGTAGGTAATGCTATTCATTTCATGGTGTTCATAGTGCTTTCTGCAAAAGTAAGATTAGTTGGTTAAGTAGGATTTGCTACGTTTGCTTTACATCTCAGTATTTTTCCTTTTTGCAATTAGAGTAGCCTCTATAGGGTAAGATTTCCTTTCTTTAATCACATATAGAGCTTCTTCTAGAATCCATAGAAATTGGCTTGAGCTCCTAGTGATCTTGTGCCAACTGACCAAGTGACAGCCTGTAGTAAGAACTAGTACTTTGCATACAGCATCGTCACTTCCAAGTTTGTTACGAACTACCGAGTTGATAAGAGTAAAGTAGGCAACCCAAGAGTTGGAGCATTATAGCTGTAATACTGGTGTTGACCAGTAATAATAATAATAATAATATATAAATAAATAAATAAACTATAGAAAACAATAAGAATAAGTTAACAAAATAAAAAGATAGAATAAGTAAAAATTATATTAATGAAAAACATATTGAATTAAGTAATACATAAAACAATAAAATAAAAGTTGGCATTTCGACACATGGGTTGTGTGTGGGGATCCATTTTCAATCTCTTTCCATTTTTGGAATCGTTTCGTTTTATATAATGGATGAAAATGGAGATGAGAAGCGTTATTGATTCCTTTGGAAGGAGAGTATTGTGAGACAAAGGATTTCTTGAGAGTAATAGTTGATTGAGGGCTCCAATGTGTCCAACTATAGAGGATTATGTGTCATTGAACTTGCGGTTTGGTGGAGAGTCACCACCAAAACTTTGTTGTGATCAATAGGATCTGAGTAATGTTAGAAGTCCAGAATCATAAGTAAGGTATATCATCGCTACATGTAAGTCTTCATTGCTTCAAGTTTTCAAAACATTTAAGTGATTTAGTTGAACAACTTGTACGTTGATTATTAATCACATAAATTGAGAAAATTAATTATATATTTTAATTCTAGATTCTTACAATGGAAAATTTGAAATTAAATCAACAGAATAAATTGATTAATCAAAATTTCAATATTATATTTTGAATAAAAATACATAATAAAAAAAAGATTGAACTTATAACGAAAATATCTACATTTTCATTAAAAATTGAAATTAAAAAAAATGAAATTTCCCAAAATTTAATTGAAATAACAAATTTCCAATCTAAGAATTTTGTGATAGTGTAAGCTTTATATAATACAAATTTATAAAAATAAGTAAATTATCTTTTTCATTTCCTATGAAAGTTTAAATATTTAGGATGACAAACATGTTCTTAGTCAATATGTTTCTTTCTTTCGAGAAGGTTTATATACCTTGGGTTAATAATATTAGTCCCTTGGATTTAGTATTATTCACTGAGGGTCATAATCCATTTGGGTTTTGGTATTAAGCCATTAGGTTTATTATTCCCATGGGTCTATAATATATATCATGGTCAACCGTGGTCAATCATAGTGAATTATTTTCAACCATCATCAACCATGGTCAAATATCATATTTCGACAAATATTGTCTCAATATGAAAATCATCTATGGTCAAACATGGTCAATAACCATGGTCACATTGTGTCAAAGATTGCTTCATGGTCCAACGTCACATTGTGACAACCATTTTCAACCTTGGTCCAATGTCACATTCTCAGACAGATTGTCTCAATATTAAAATAACCATCGTCAATCCTGGTCAACCACGATCAACCAGGATCCCATGTCACATTGTGAGAAATATTCCCTCAATATGAAAATCAACCATCGTCATCCTTGGTAAACCTTGGTCCAAAGTCACATTTTGACATAGATTGTCTCAATATAAAAACCAACCATCGTGAATCATTGTGAATCATGGTTAAGAATGATGAACCACAGTCGAAGGTCACATTATGAGAAAGATTCTCTCAATATGAAAATTGATCATGGTCAACCATGTTTGAATAATAGACTGTGACAAAGATGATCTCAATATGAAAATCAACCATCATCATCCATGGTCAACCATGTTTGTTTTAGGGTTTATAATATTTATCTAAGGGTTTATATAGCTTGGGTGTACAATATTTATCCCTTGGGTTTATTATTGCCTTGGGTTTATAATACCAATCCCTTGGGTTTATTGATGCAAGGTTTAATATTCCTAGGATATAATAATATTCATAGGGTTTGTAATATTATTTCTAGGGTTTAATATAAATCCCTTGGGTTTATAATCCATGTTTGGGTTTATTAATCCCTTATCTTTATATATCTTCAATTTATAATATTAGTCCCTTTGGTTTATGATGTAGGAGCATGAGACTTCAAGGAAAAAGGCTTCAAACTTATTCCAAAAATATAAAAAACTCTACAAGCAAAGGAGTGGGATCCTTTAGCCATCAATTTCCATGTTTTCATAGCTAAGCATAGAGCTAGAAGATAGGATTTGATCATGATGTAATAAATTCTAGTTAGTTAGCTATATTGGAGTTTCTTGAGGATGATGCCTTGTAGAACAAATAGTATTAATACATTTTAGCCCTTGAATTAGGATCTGGTTGATAGGATGAACCAATACTTATGTAACTTTCATGCTATTGTAAAGGGATTTTCACTGTTGAAGAAATTTGGCTTCCTTGGAGCAAATTCAGTAGATTTGGAAGATTTAGTTCTGTGTATGTGAATGATAAATTCTTTGTTAAGTCTCGAAGGATAATATCCTTTCAAATCTCTGTTTTATTGTGAATTTCCAAGATTAAATGGTGTTTTGTGAAATTTTTTAGAACCGTGTCGATTGTGTTAAATTCTGTGTTTTCCTTTTAATCTGAGTTTATCGTAAATTCTAAGTATATCAAGTGGAATGTTGAGATTTGTAGAGGAAAAAACCACAGAAAGAGACCAAGGTAGATCAACGGTGTTCAACATGAAAATCATCCAACAGTTAATGGAGTGGTTTGAAGAAACCCCAAGTGGTTATCAAGAGCAAGAAAGGTTGTAAGCGGTATTTACCATTTGGGCTCTAATTCCATACAGAACTTGCCACGTAGCAGAGAGGAGAGTGAGGAAAACCACTTATCGGGTGGGTTTGAGGTGCATAGGTTAGCCGACCGATATGTTTGTGAGCTGTTAGATTTGTTGGTCTGAGATCAACGATTGAGAGTGGTGGAGCAAGTTCGATATCGGGGAGTATTGTCACCGTGGGATCTTGGATAGATCAATGGTGAAGAAGAGGAGACAACGACAACTATAAACATGATATATAATTTTTAAAGTTTGGCTTTTATGTTGGTACATTTTTTTCCATGTAATTCTATGTGTCTCCTCTAAAGTGTTGTCGCCATGATTGATAAAGAAAATTGGCTAAGTTGTATGGTTCTAGGTTTCTAAATGCAGATTTCAAGTTTTATTAAGCTATGGTTTATATCACCATTGGGTCCGAACTAGTGGAGGTTTAGTGGAACTATTTAGTTCTTGGAGGAGTCCACTAACCTATTGATGCCCTAAAGGTTATCAGTGGATGAAACAGAGTCCATTAAATGAGTAATTACACCCCGAAATGGAAGTAGAAGATATAATGTCACAGTTTGGGAGATTACCACTCCTTATTATACCTAGACTACCATCATTAGTGGTATCAGAGAAACCTGTTGACACTGAATTGAATCTCTGAAGCAAGAGAAGGAAACTTAATATGGCTTTCAAAGTTGGAAGAGGAAAACTAGTTACAAATGCTGAATTGATGAAAGTTATGCAACAAATGCAGGCTAGAATAGAAGCATTAACAACAAGGAGAAATATAAATGATGGGGATGTTATTGAGCGTGAGGTTGAAACTGAAGAAGAGGAGGAAACTATAGTAGTTACTCTTGAGATGAGATTCTACATTCAGTATTGAGATCCACAGCTAGGCCAAAAACATAGGTTTCAATATATGAAGGAGGATTGAATCCAGAAGAATTGATAGATTGGATTAATGGCATGGATAGCTTCTTTGATTATGAGGAAAAAGAAGAGGAGAAGAAAGTAAACTTTGTTGTCACCAAGCTAAACGGACATGCACCACTTTGGTGGGATGGATTGCAGGCAGAAAGAAAGAGCCTTGGCAAGAAACCAATCGGAAATTGGAATAGGATGGTAGCAAAGATAATAGGTAAGTTTGTACCAAGTAATTATCAACAAACATTGTTCAAACAGATGTAGAATATTAGACATAGGTCTATGACAGTGAGATAATATACAAAGGAATTCTATAAGGTAAGTATAAGAGCTAAACAAACTTAGGATACAGATGAGAAGGTGGCTAGATATGTGAATGGTCTTAGGATGGACCTTGAAGATGAGATAAGTATATTGTCTACTAAAACAATTGAAGAAGCTTATCAGATGGTACTGAAAGCTAAAGAAAAGCTCATGAGGAAGTAGTCTACTAGAGGAAGACGTACTTTCTGAGGAAAAGGAAGTCAAGGTGGTAGAGGAAGATCTATAGGACCTAAATATGGAGCTAGCTGCAGCTCAAACCAACATGCAACCACAGGAGGTGATGCAGGTGGCAAAGGGATTTTTTCCAGAGGAAGAAGAGGCAGAGGCAGAGGAAGAGAAGTAAGATGTTATAGATGTAACAAACTGGGACATAGAGCTTTTGAGTGATCAGAGAATGCAATTGTTGCTCAAGTTGATGAAGAAGCAGCAACAGTGACAAAAGAAGAAAATGTACTAGAGAGAGGAGAATCTTTGGTAGTCAATAAAGTTTTGCTCAATCCAACAAAGGGGATAGTTGAACCATCAGAAAGAAAGACTTTGTTCAGAACAATGTGTAAGATTTAAGGGAAATGTTGTAAGGTGATTATTGATAGTGGTAGCATTGACAACTTGTTCTCTCCAGAAGTGGTGGAGAAATTGAGGCTGAAGACAATGAGACATCCAACACCTTACAAGGTGTCTTGGTTACAAAAGGGACATCAGTTGTTAGTGAATGAAAAGTGTGAAGTGGAGTTTCAATTGGGTAAATATAAGGATAAAATTGTATGTGATGTGATGCCCATGGATGTGTGTCACATATTTCTTGGAAGAACTTGGGAATGTGACAGAGGAGCTATTCATGATGGGAAAAGAAGCAACTATAAGTTTGCTAAAGATGGTATCAATCATACATTGCTGCCTATGGGAGAAGAGGATGCATCAGGAAAGAAGACTGATCCAAAAGCTCTATTGCTAGGAGGAAAAGAATACTTACAGCAAATTGAAGAGAATGTGGTAAATTTTGCTGTAATTTGCAAGCCCAAGGCAATAATGAGTTCTACTAAAGTTTCTGATTTACCCATTGAAATTCAAGAAATCTTGGACAACTATTGTGATATCATTGTTGATGATTTGCCTAATGAGTTACCGCCCATTAGAAGAATTAGCCATCATATAGATTTGATTCTTGGAGTAAATCTAGCAAACAAGGTAGCTTACAGAATGACTCCCCAAAAAATGAAGATGTTAGAAAGTAGGTTCAGGAACTGCTTAATAAAGGACTTATCAGAGAAAGTTTGAGTCCTTGTGCAGTATCAACAGTGTTGACTCCAAAGAAAGATGGAGGGTGGAGAATGTGTACTAATTCAAGAGCCATCAATAAAATCACAATTAGGTACAGATTTCCTTTACCTATAATTGAAGATTTGATGGATTGTTTAAGTCGAGAAAAGTATTTTACAAAACTAGATCTTAAGAGTGGGTATCATTAGATAAGGATAAGAGAAGGGGATGAGTGGAAAATTGCTTTTAAGACAAATGAAGGATTCTATGAATGGAGAGTAATGCCTTTTCAGTTGTCAAATGCACAAAGTACATTTATGAGACTCGTGAATGAATTTCTTAAAGAGTTTATTAGTAAATTTGTAATAGTATATCTAGACGATATATTTATTTACAATAGGTCTAAGGAGGAGCACGTGAGACATCAGAATTATGTCTTACAAAGGTTACAACAAGAGAAATTATTGTTGAATTTGAAGAAATGTTCATTCATGAAAGAGGAATTAGTGTATTTGGTTTTTGTTGTTTCTGCTAAAGGATTGAAGATGTATCAAGAAAATATCAAGGCAATCATGGGGCGTCCTTCACCTAAAAGTATCTTTGAGGTAAGAAGTTTTCATGGTCTTGCTAGTTTTTATAGGAAATTCATAAAGAATTTTAGTAAGATCAATGCTCCTATTGTTGAGACTATAAAGAAGGATAAAAAACCATTTATATGGTCTAATGAAGTAGAAAATAATTTCCAGTTGTTGAAGAAGAAGATCACTGAAAAGCCTATTTTGCTTCTACCTGATTTTGTAGACCTTTCCAAGTGAAATGTGATGCCAATGGAGAAGCTATTGGAGGTGTTTTAAGTCAGGAAGATAGACCTATAGCTTATTTTAGTGAAAAGATGAATGATTCAAAGAAGAAGTACTCTTCTTATGATAAAGTTCTTATGTAGTTGTGCAATCATTGAAGCAGTGGAGACATTATCTAATGTCAAAAGAGTTCATACTTTATTCAGATAACCATGCATTACAGTATATTATACAACAGCGAAAGCTTAACCAAAAACATGCCAAATGGGTAGAGTATCTTTAGGGCTTTCATTTTGTCTTGTAGTATATAAATGACCAATCAAACAAAGTTGCAAATGCTTTAAGTAGGAGAAATACGTTACTTCTAGAGAGTAAAATTCAAGTGTTGGTTTTTTATCTTATTAAAGAATTGTATGAGACAGGTTTAGATTTTAAAGAGGCATTTGAAGCTTGTAAGAATCCTATTTTGATGGATAGGAATAAATGGTTGGATTATTTCTTACAAGATGGATTGTTGTTTAAGAGAAATCAGCTATGTGTACCAAATTGTTATATGAGAGAGAACTTAATCAAAGAGAAACATAGTGGTGGACTTGCAAGACATTTTGGTATAGATAAGACTTATGAGGAGTTGAACATATTTTATTTCTAGCCGAAAATGAGATTTGAAGTGGAAAAGTATGTGAAAACTTGGAAAGTCTATCAATATGGAAAGGGAAGAAGCCAAAACACAGGTTTTTATGTTCCATTACCAATTCCACATAGGCCTTGGGCTATGGTAAGTATCAATTTTGTTTTGGGCTTACCAAAGACTCAAGGAGGAAATGATTCAATTTTTGTTGTAGTGGACAAATTTTCAAAAATGGCACATTTTATTCCATGCTATAAAACTAGTGATGCTACTCACATTGCTAATTTGTTTTTCAAGGATATTATAAGATTACATGGGCTACCTAGGAGTATTGTCTCAAATAGGGATTCCAAATTTGTTGGACATTTATAGAGGGCACTAGGGAAAAAGTTGGGAACTAAACTGAGTTTCAGTTCTACTTATCATCCACAGACTGATGGACAGACTGATGTTTTGAATAGGAGTTTGGGTAATACTTTAAGGAGTCTTACTGCAGAAAATCCAAAGCAGTGGGATCAAGTATTGACACAAGATGAATATGCATATAATGACTCTCCTAACAAGAGTACGTGACAAAGTCCATTCCATATAGTCTATGGAATGCATCCAAGAGGAGTGTCTAAGTTAAGAAACTTGGGAAAAGATGAGATGAGAAGTGCAAAGGGAGAAGATTTTGGTTTAGAAATACAAGCAATGCATGAACAGGTGAAACAACAGCTACATGATAGCAACATCGAGTACCAAAATAGGGCAGGCATGAGAAGAAGAGAAGTGAAATTTGAAGTTGGAGGTTTGGTTTTAGCACACCTAAGGAAGGAAATATTTCCAACGAGGGAGTATAACAAATTGAAGTTCAAGAAAATTGGACCATGTAGAGTATTAAGAATTTCTTTTGCAAATGTATATGAAATCGAATTACCCCATAATGTTGGAATATATCCAATTTTCAACGTCGTTGATCTGTATAAGTATGAAGGTGAAATTGTAAAAGGTAGAGAGGAAGACCAAGAGACACAAGAAATTGACTAGGTAAAACAATTACGTACAACAAAGGAATTACAACTAGAAAGGATTTTAGACAAGAAAGTGATCAAGAAAACTTGAGGACAAGAGTACTTTCAGTATTTGGTCAAATGGAACGATTAGGCAATTGCTGAAGCTACTTGGGTAATAGAAAACATGCTACAGAAATTGGGCAGTTCTATAGAAGAACTCATGGATAGGAGCCCGCGAAGAATTTTGTCCTCAGGAGTCTAATGCAAGAGCATGAGACTTGGAGGAAAAAGGCTTCAATCTTATTCCAAAAATATAGAAAAATCTACAAGCAAAGGAGTGGGATCCTTTAGCCATCAATTTTCATGTTTTCCTAGTTAAGCATAGAGCTAGAAGATAGGATTTGATCATGATGTAATAAATTCTAGCTAGTTATCTATAGTGGAGATTCTCGAGGAGGATGCCTCATAGGACATATAGGATTAATAAATTTTAGCCTTTGAATTAGGATCTGGTTGTTAGGTTGAACTCGTACTTATGTAACTTTCACACTATTGTAAAGGGACTTTGACTGTTGAAGAAATTCGGCTTCCTTGGAATGAATTCAGTAGATTTGGAAGATTTAGTTTTGTGTATGTGAATGATGAATTCTCTATCAAATCCCGAAGGATAATCTCCTTCAAAATATATTTTTTATTATGAATTTCAAAGTTCAAATGGTGTTTTGTGAAATTGGTTAAAACTATGTCGATTGTGTTAAATTTCGTGTTTTCCTTTTAAACTGAGTTTATCATAAATTCTGAGTATATCAAGCAGAAGGTTGAGATTTGTAGAGGAAAAAACCTCAGACAAAGACTGAGGCAGATCAATGGTGTTTAGCATGGAAATCAATCAACAGTTAACGAAGTGGTTTGAAGAAACCCCAAGTGGTTATCGGGCGCAAGAAAGGCCGTAAGCGATATTCACCATTTGGGATCTAATTCCATACAGAACGTGCCACGTAGCGTAGAGGAGAGCGAGAGAAACCACTTATCAGGTGGGTTTAAGGTGCCCAGGTTAGCCAACCTATATGTTTGTGAGCCATCAGATCTGTTGGTGTGAGATCGACAATTGATAGTGGCAGAGTAGGTTCGAGATCGGGGGGTATTGTAACCATTGGATCTTGGATAGATCAATGGTGAGGAAGAGGAGTCGACGACAATTATAAACATGGTATATAATTTTTAAAGTATAGCTTTTGTGTTTGCACATTGTTTTCCATGTAATTATATGTATCTCTGCTAAAGTATTGTGGCCCCAACTTATAAAGAAAATTGGCTAAGTTGTATGGTTCTAGGTTTCTAAAGGCAGATTTCATGTTTTATTAAGCTATGGTTTATATCACCGTCGGGTGCGAGGTAGTGGAGGTTTAGTGGAACTATATGGTTCTTGGAGGAGTCCGCTAACCTAGTGATGCCCTATAGGTTATCATTGGATGACAAAGAGTTCATTGAATAAGTAATTACACCTGAAAATGGAAGTAGAAGATATAATCTCAAAGTTTGGGAGATTATCACTCCTTATTGTACCTAGATTGTCATCAGTTTAATAATATTCCCTTAGGTTCATAATCCCTTGGGGTTTTAGTCCTAATCCAATGTGTTTATTATTCCCTTGGGTTTATAATAGCAAACCCATGCATTTGTAATATCAATCATGGTTAACTATGGTGAATCATAGCTAACCATGCTAAATCATTGTCCACAATATTATTTTAGCATTTAAAATATTTATTTTAGGGTTTATATACCTTGGGTTTATAATATTAGTCCGTTGGATTTAATATTATTCACTTCAGTTCATAATCCCTTTGTGTTTTAGTATTAATCCCTTGGGTTTATTATTATCTCGGTTTCATGATGAACCATGGTCAATTATAGCCAACAATGGTTAACCATCATCAACCATGTTCAAATGTCGCATTTTGAAAAAGATTGTTTGAATATGAAAACCAGCCATAATCAACCATGGTCACATTATGTCAAATATTGTCTCATGATCCAACATCACATTGTGACAGTCGTGGTCAATCTTGGTCCAACTCGCATTTTGACACAGATTGTCTCAACCTGAAAATAAATCATTGTGAACCATCTGTAATCATGGTCAACCATGGTCAACCAGGGTCTAATGTCGCATTATGAGAAAGATTCTCTCAATATGAAAATCAATCATGGTTAACCATGGTTGAATAATGCATTGTGACAAAGATTGTCCAAATATGAAAATCAGCCATCGTCATATGTGGTCGACCATGTTTGTTTAAGGTTTTATAATATTTATTTAAGGGTTTATATAGCTTGGGTTTACAATATTATTCCCTTGGGTTTATAATGTCAATCCCTTGGGTTTATATTCCATTGGGTTTATAATATAAATTCCTTGAGATTATTAATCCCTCGGTTTATATACCATGAAATTATAATATTAGTACCTCAAATTTAATAATATTCCCTTGGGTTCATAATCTGTTCAGGTTTTAGTATTAATCCCTTTGGTTTATTATTTCCTTCTCTTTATAATATGAATCCTAGCCAACCATGGTCAATCATAATCAACCATGGTCAACCATCATAAGCCATGGTCAAATGTCACATTTTGACAAAGATCGTCTCAATATGAAAATTAGCCATGGTCAACCATGCTCAATAAATATGGGCACATTGTGTCAAAGGTTGTCTTATGGTCCAACATCACATTGTGACAGCCATGGTCAACCTTATTCCAACATCACATTCTCGCAAAGATTGTCTCAATATGAAAATCAACCATCATGCACCATTGTCAATCATGGTCAACCATGTTCCAATAGCGTATTATGACAAAGTTTGTCTCAATATGAAAATTACCATCACCATATATGGTCAACAATGTTTATTTCAGGGTTTATAATATTTATCAAAGTTATATAACTTGGGTTTACAATATTTATCTAAGGGTTTATTTATCTTAATGTTTATTTTTATTATCTACTACTTATTTTTGTTATTAATTATTTTGTAATTAATTTAATTTATTTGTTATTATTATTATTAATTTAATAACGAACCATCTACTTTAACATTTTTATTTATTTATTAACAATATTAATATATTAATAATTGGTTGAATTATTAATAATAATTATTACTTATATTAATTTTTACTATTAAGTTATTATTATTAATAATCAACAATTACCAATTACTAATTACTATTATAAAATAATTAACAATATTTATATTAAATATTAATTATTAACTGTACTTAATTTTAACAATTTCAATACCAATACTAATAACAATATTTTAATATATTAATTTAATATTGATTATTAATTTAGGGATATAAATTTATATATTATATTAGTATTTATCTGTGGGTCTACCATATTTGTTTTTAGGGTTTATATTATTTATCTAAGTTTTATATGTTTGGCTTTACAATATAGGCTTATGTTTATTTATCTTTAATTATTATTATTTTATGAATTATTTTTTTTATTTTTATATTGTTAACAATTTAATAATTTAATAGTTAACCATTAATAACTAATATTATTAAATAATTAACAATTATTAAACCAATTAACATATTTAATAATTAATTAATTATAGGGATTTATATATAATATAATTACAATGTTAAGCTTAATATTAATATTAACATTCGTATTAATATTAATATTAATATTAATTTCATTTTAAATTTTAACAATATTAATATATTAACAATATCAATAAATCCCTTTAGGATATGTGATTGTTTCTTTATACACATTATGAATCGCAAACCTCAATTCAAGCATATTACATTTATAGTATAACATATATTAAGTTGACACTTACAGCATATATCAACAACATTTATTAATGTGGTTGTGCTAGTCAATATCTCTCTTGACTCTGGTACCTAGATGGTTAAATTTTCTTATTATATGAATCATTAAGAGGTCTTTTAAGGATTTCATAATTAATTTGTTTCCATGAGGTAAGAAGAAAAGTAAGGAGATGCTTGGATAATGTAAAGACATAGGTAAGAAAATGTTTAAAAGTTAAATATATTAATTGAAAATATTTTGATAGTGTAATGATTAATATTGAAAAAAAAAAAACCATTCATGAAGTAAAAGGATGGTTAAAAATAAGCCTTAATTATAAAACATAGATTTTTTTTAATTATCATGATAGATCAGAAAATTCCTAAAATTTGAACATTTTTCTATTTGGAAAGTAAGTATATATATATTTACTTTTAGTTTGAACTTTCAAGGTTTGACTTATCTTCTTATTCTAGTGGTTCAAATTTCTCATATTTACAATTTCAATAAATTTTTATGGATTAAGTGCTTAATATTCCACCTTTTAATATGAGGTGGTGTTAATGAGCCCAAGCATCATTCTAGTTTTTTCAAGGTTTTCTCTTCCAAGTGTTTTGTTGAAGATATCTAAAATTTGGTTAATTTTGGAACAATGTCTTAGATGAATAGTCTTCATTGCTGTATGATATGGAATGATATGATACTTTGTATCGATGCATTTGATTTGTTAATAGTCTCTTCATAATCAACACCTTATTTTTAGGAATTCCTTTTTCCATGAAAATTTATTTGTGCTTTTCAAGTCAGCTATCTGACTTGCACTTTTTCTTGTAGAACCACTTGGAACCATTTTTTTTTGGTTCTGAATGGAGGGTCCAAAAAATCTCCTTTTCCATTCTTTATGAGAGCATCATACTCCATTTGCATTGCTTCTTTTCATTAATCATGACAAATTCCTTCTTTAAAGGAAGTTGGCTGAAAATCAATAGATAAATTAAAACAACCATCATATAAAACATCCATGTGAGCCATGCCAATTGAATCAGAATTGCCTACATAAACTTCGTCTTGTTTGTGGAACCTTTAGTTCTTATCCTTCTAACCTCATTACGATTTTTCAAGTGTTTTGGTGAGCTATTTTTGGAGAACTTTATGAGATGATCCAAGCTGCTCCACTGATATGGGGTTACATCAATATTTCACCTTCCTATCTTTTTAATCACATCACTCAAAGGGTCTTCCTCACATGAAGAAGTTGATATGATTTTATGGGGTGGAGACAATGTTTCGAAATGTGATTCCATAGATTGATCCAATATGCCCCCCCCCGCCCCC